>JBCFYV010009882.1:48957117-48995810 GCA_039000515.1 Timema cristinae
TAATTTAATTTAATTTCATAGCAAGATTGAGTAGACAAAAAGTATTCTAAAGACTAATTTTAAGAAAAGTGTTTCTTTTATTTAATACTAGTTGCTTGGCTTGTATGTGACAAGATGATAATAATAAGAAAAAGCCTAACAAAACCTAGCCTTGGATTTATAAGTGCATAGAAAGTAAGGCTTTGTTTGTAAAAAAAATATAATGCTGTCGGTTATTACGTAATAGTGGATAAAGTGAGAATGAACTAAATTAATTATATATTTATTATATGTATTGTTAAATATGTACGAAAAGTGCACTCAGTGCAGTTAACCATGCTGACAATGGGTATGGGCAGATACATACAAACCATGTACAAGGTTTTACTATGTAACCTATTGACAGTAATTGAGAATACCTATTTAACTAATAAATGCTAGTTCTTAAAATAAAGGGGATATTAGTGTCTACAATTGCCAAATTGGTTCTCAATAATAGACATACATTCCCTGGAGTTAATCTGTAATGCCTAAGCTCCAAACTAGAGGGATTCAATACATAAATATAAACAAAACCTACAGTTAAAGAAAAATAAAATAGAATATAGAGGAGCGCGTAGAGTGAATATCCTAAAATTGTGAGTTATAAAGTGCTGGACATTTAGCATGTCCCCAGCGCACGCAACTCACTCTTGTGAGTAGCGGGAAACTACGGTCCACCTTCACAGGTTGCCTAACATATTAATATATATAAAAGGTTGAAGGCTAATCCCTCGCACCTTTTCTAGACATAGGGATAATATGGCGTAATTATGTAATAGAATAAATTCAAGTCTTAGAATCTTTTAGATTTAATTTATGCCTAACTTTATTAAATAATAATCATATTATTTGAAGAGCATTTAATAATTCAGTTATATATATATATATATATATATATATAAAATAGTCGTGAGTGAGCAAGCATTCACAACATAAATATATACTATCCAATAAAAACATTGTTCCATAAATATACTCTTTTCCTTCAAATCATTACGTTATTTATTATGTACCCTAAACATATTACGCAAATACAAATATTGATGCATAACATTAATTTAATATGATCATACGTAGTACAGTAAATGATCTCTCCTAACTAACACATTTGTGAACCTGTTGCGAAAATGCCACATGTTACTAAAAGTTTTAGTTCTATCAAAAATACCTAATGTCAATACCATTTAACTTTAACGCTAATAACATACTAGCAGAACTCAAAATAGCCTTCGCCTATGTCCTAAACAAGGATTATAGTACTATTATAAATATCGAGGATATTTCCTAACATTACCCCTTTAAGCTTTTTGTTACTATTTTGGCACAAAATAGATATTAACAACACTATCCTAAAAGTAACAATCGAGAAACTAGTAAAAAAATATAAAGTTAAGTTGATATATATAATAATCTAGTGCAATACTCCATTCTACTAATATTGAAAATCTCGGCACCATATTTCAAACACTTTCCCACCTTAATGTTTACCAAACCCAAAATGCCACATTTGCAATTGAGACGACATAAAGTTAATTTTGAAATGTTTGACTTTCAATCATTATGGATAATATTGAAAAGTTCTGATCTAACAACACTCTCAAATTTTCATATTTACTACACTCATCTAACCTAAATACTACTGAGAAACAAATAAAGTTAATTGGTTGAGTATAAAGTTCGCGCATAATTCCTAATATCAATAACACAGAAAATGTCTAACTTTACAATACTCTCATTATAAAGTAAATCAAAGACGAAGATTTACGCAAATACTTTATAGTTAAATTTGATAAAAAGCTCTAAAAAGAATTTTGACTAGTTCCCATAATTTATATTTAAACCGAAATTGGATTTTATTCCTACATTAACATAATATGTCCGTTACGCCGACGCTTAGTCCTACATGGTCGCAGCCAAGACCAAGAGTGACGTCTTCCTCGACGGATGGTCTTTTATATGGCACACTCATCGAACAGGATAGGCACAAAGGAAGGGGGCGCGCCGGCAGAAGAACATTCTATATTATTCTGGCAAAGCCTGGCAGTTACCATCTTCTTCTCGTTTCTTGAAGTTGGGCGGATTTATCATGGTAGTGGTGGTCCTGGTCTCTAGTGGCGAGATGTGTAACTTGGCTCAGTCTTGGCAGTTGTTCGCTTGTGGTTTGTGTAGTCGGATGTTTGTTGCGCGAGGTGCTCGGCAAGATTAGTGGTATTGGGTAAGTGATGTTTATACTTGACTGTCCCCATTCTGTTGACTTGTAGCAATAATTGCTACAAATCTTGCTAAAGTAAATTTCTGAATTAGATTTTTTTTCGATATTCCCAATGCTAGGCATATTCCACTACATAACCCTTGTTTAGTATTTAAATACCGAAGGAACATTATTATACTGCCTATTTTAAAGTTTATCATCTGTGGCGTTATTCCTGAGGAAGTCAAACTGTTTAGAAATTCACTAGTTGGTTACCTTTTCCCGCTCATCCTTACAATTGACTGAGTTCACTCCAATGTAACGATGAACATCTTCTTATAAAATGATAGTTATGTTTTTATTTATTTAGAATATTTTTATTATTTTGCGGACACAGAATGGCAACATGATATATCAGTTGAGATTAACCTATTTCCAAATGTTTCGTGAATTAGAGATCCGTGTGTCACTATTTCATTAAGGAAATTCTGTGATATTTTCTTTTAATCTGTGTTTTTTCAATTATCAGTAGCTTGATCGACAGATGGAAACCACAGCTCTTACGAAGAGTCAAAACACTCACTACATCCTATTTGATAGAATTACCGTTATAATTGTTCTACATCGTAAATATCAGCGCTGTGATTTTCCCCTCTCCAATTTTGGCCCCCTTTCCACATCCGTAATTTATTCCCCACACCCCTAAATTGTTTGTTCCTGGTTTTTAAGTGTGCTCATTAAATTGTAATGTGTGCCCCAGGGTTTAGGGTGGGAGTTTATTTTATTTATTGGTGGGGAGTGTGCAGCCTCTGGCGTCGTGCCCTCCTACTGCAATGTGTCGGACCACGAGGGCGGGAAGAATGCTTTATCGTCGACTGTCGAACATAATGTTATGTTACGCTGTGATTTTCTACCCCTCAAGTTTGATCCCCTTTACACATCCAGGTCACCAGATAATTACTCGGTGGTGATTATATTACACATGTTCTAACAGAAAAATACGGGCTAGTACAGGCTCAGTACAGTGCTATGATCCCCCCCTCCCTCCCAAGTTTGAACAACTTTTCACATCCATGAGAAATTTGCCACTATTCCACGGGTGCCCCATCTCATTACTTGGCCTGGGTGGTAAGGCACAAAGGACATCAATGTCACTAATTATCACGCAACGTGTACATCCTGATGACGCGGATCGTTGTGTCACACAATTATATTTGATCAGACGCGTGCTAATTGTCTCCGACCACTTTGTACCATTAACGATGTGATTCTACTCTACAGAAAAGGACGGCTTAAGTAGGATTTTGACAGAAAAACATAATTACATCAAGAGTCATGTGATCTGTATCAGACACTTGACCGCAAATTACGTGTGAGTGTTGTCACTTGTATATTGTCATCTCCTTCCTGTCTTTGATTCTCCAAGGATATCCAAACAACATATTATAGGTATTTTTAAGTAATAATAATAAAAAACATTTTATTACTAGTTATTTTATCAAAAAATCAACAAGTTATTAATAAACATTATTTGTAACATTCATAACATAAAACAGAAAAACATTATGTTTTTAATGACAATTGCCAATCTTATTTAGTATTTGTGAGCTGTACAGGTAATTGAGAGTAGCTTGTCTCGTATGGTTGATTGATGAAGTTAGAGTTTTAACACTGCCATATTAAAATGAGTATTTTTATTAAACTATTTTCAACTCTCCCTCTACACAAATGCGAGTACGCTTACCCCTCATAAATACTTTCCTTATTCCTACCCCATTACCGTACCTACGGCGGTCAGTATCTAACAGATCCCTGACCTTACGTATGCATATATTTAATTTGTTTGGTAGAAAGAACAGTTTAGAAATTGTATTTATTTTGCAGGCAACATTGATCATCTGCAGATCACATGACTTGACATATGAATATATTTAATTTGTTTGGTAGGAAGAACAGCTTAGAGATTGTATATTTGGAGGCAACATTGATCCCACGACTTGCATTATGAGTAATTTACAGGGTTAATAATCTATCAAATCACTGACTTGAATTTGTTTGGTAGAAAAACCAGCTTAGACATTGTAATTCTTGCAGGCAACATTGATCATCTGCAGATCACATGACTTGACGTATGAGTTCTTTACCTACGGTCAGTATCCATAAAATCACTAACTTGACGTATGCATATTTTTAATTTAGGAAGAACAGTTTAGAAGCAATAAACTTGGAATAGAACAATAGTATGATTGTGGTGGAAGAGCAGTTTAGAAAATACAAACTTTGTGGTCAGTATCTATCAGATCATTCACTTGACATACGAATATATTTAATTTGGTTGATTGGAAGAACAATTTAGATAGTTTATATTTTTTGCAGTCAACATTGATCACAAAACTTGACATATGAATTTATTTAATTTATTTGTTAGGAAGAACAGTTTAGAAAATTCACACGTAATTTACGGCCAAGTGTCTGATACAGATCACATGACTCTTGATGTGATTGTGTTTTCCTGTCAAAATCCTACTTTAGCCGTCCGTTTCTGTAGAATAGAATCACATCGTTAATGATACAGAGTGGCGGGGGAAAATTAGCGCGCGTCTGATCAAATATAATCGTGTGACACAAAGATCCGCGTCATCAAGATGTACACGTTGCGTGATAATAAGTGCCATTGACATCCATTGAGCCTTACTGTCCAGACCGAGTAATGAGATGGGACACCCGCAAAAAGTGGCAAATTTCTCATGGATGTGAAAAGTGGTTCAAACTTGGTTGGGGGGAGGGGGGAATCATAGTACTGTACTGAGCCTGTACTAGCCCGTATTTTCCTGTTTGAACATGTTTAGTATAATGACCACCGAGTAATGATCTGGAGCCCTGGATGTGTAAAGGGGATCAAACTTGGAGAGGTAGAAAATCACAGCGTAACATCACTTTATGTTTGACAGTCGACGAGAAAGGATGCTCCCCCGCCCTTACGGGCCGACACATCACAGGAGGAGGGCCCAACGCCAGAGACTGTACACTTCCCACAAATAAATAAAATAAACTTCTACCCAAAGCCCTTTGTGAACACATTAAAAACTAATGGGCACACATTAAAATCTAATGAGCACACTTAAAAATCAGGAACGAATAATTTAGGGGTGCGGGAAGTAAATTTCTGATATAGAAAGGGGGCAACATTGGAGGGGGAAAACCACAGTGCTGTTATGAGTGATGTAGGGCAATTAAAATCGTTATTATATCAATCAGGATGTAATGAGGGTTTTGACTCGTCATGGGAACTGCGGTTCCCATCGGTCGATCATGCTAATATCGTCTATCACTTAAAAGGATTAGCCGATAAGGAGATTACCTTTGATTTCTTTTACATTGTTGTTTAATTCCAGGATCTTAACTCCTTCCACAGCTGAAATTATATTTCAATACCTGTCATATAAGTATGAGGAAGAATTAGTAAACATTATTGTAGCGGTCTGAACAACATAAAAAGAAACTCCTCTCAAATCTTCCCTGAGAGCCTGCTCACCTGTTATAGCATGGTTTATCTCTTTGACGAACTGTTATGTGGGCAAACGTGGAGATATACATCTACCACCTTCAGGATTTTTCCTTGCGCTGTGTTTATGATCATATAATAGCAAACCTTGATATGAAATTGCATACATTTGAATTGAAAGGGCCGGTCTAATTGAATAATGGGTATTCTTGGTTTCAAGATCTATTTTCCCGCTTTGCAACATGTTATGACAGTTGCCTTTATGATGAAGTTTTGCCGACTCTTTACCTTAAAACAGGTTCCATTGCACACTTTAGGTGGGTTCAAATTGCTCAGCAAAATGATGGGTGCTCAAATTTTAACAGAAGAACATCTATGGGTAAACCTAACGGACTAAAACAATTACAAAATTAGACAGGGTAATACCTATGAATATCTAATCGTGGGATTTTGCTTCGAGTTTGGATAAAAACAAAGTCATTAATTTTACCAGTCAAGTCAGTTTTGAAGTTAGAATAGCTGGCTCCTGAAACTATGATAGAGGCTGGTTTTGCAGAAGACGTATATCGGGAGGGATAAAATGTAAGATGGACTAATTCATAGCTATCCTTGACCACGACGCATATCTGGTAGTTATTTAGGGGCACCTAGCTTTCATACTATGTGGAAACTCCATTGATGAGTTTCATTAATATATTGAAAAATAAGTCTAGTTCTGGTTTTCAAACAGAAGGATGCGCATGTTGGTTGACAGGGAATGTTTCACAATATCTTGGAATATTAATCTTTTCAGGTAATCATTAGCCTCATCATCTCTAGTGAGTTTCGGAATCATCGGTAAGTCTATAGGAAGTCTCCCGTGAACAATATGGTGACGCCTCGTATGACCACATTATTGTTCCTGGAATCTCTTAGAATTCTATCTAAATCTTCAATTTATGTCTTTTACTACATTTTACTCTTTTTCCATAGAATAAGAAATAATTTTTGGGGTAGTTATAATGTGAAACTTTGCTTTGTTATGTGCATACGGCAATTTGGTCATTAGAAAAATTCATAGATAATTTAAATTTTGCATTCACTGTTCTTTTCCCTTCCAACAAAGTAGCCGCTATACCTGATGAAGTGAACGCAAAACCCTAGAGCCCGAACTTAGCCGAGACTAAATTAAATATAATTGTATTGCCTTTACCTTCAGGCTCAACTTAAATAACACCTTTCTTACTAGTTCTTGAACAATCTATTATAACTTTATATATATTAGTGGACCCGACAGACGTTGTCCTGCCCGAACGTTGGCTTTTCGTTTGGGTGGCATAATTGATTTCGATAATAAAACAAACACTATGTGATCATCACAATTACAAATTCATAATGAACACCAATTAGTTAGTTACACAAATATTAAAAATTCAGGGTTTGTCAAGACAACATACAAAATAAAACATATTTTTTTTCCTCAAAATCAACTATATTGAGACAATAGTACATTACAAATACTTTGTTTCACAGTAATGGCAAGGCTTTCCTGTTCCGTCTGTCTGTTTCTGAAACAAATAAATTTTACTTAGAATAGGAACTGCTAGACACATATACATACATGGTATCCATTATTAAAAATAATAATATATGAAATAGTGATCCCTACAATTTTTAGAATTTCGCCCACAACTCCACTAATATCAGCTGTATCGAAAAAGATTGCGAAGCTTGCTTACAAATTTGTATGCCATATCGCTATCGATATTCATCAACGATTTTAATTTTTGTTTGAAGACACGTGCAGTGATATCATGGCGATGCATTGCTGTTTGACATGGCAATAACAAAATTTTAATTTCATCCCAGTTAGGATTGCACGTAAATGTAATGAACAAATCTGGTCGACCGTACGCGCACACGAAAGTCATGGCGTCTTGAATGTATTCTTGCATATGACGCGGACTACCAATATATGATGATGGAAGAATATATGCGGTACTGATGTCGTTGTTATTAGTGGTTCCATCGACGTTACCGACAATAGCATCACGCAAATGAATGTACTCCTCAGAACGCAGCTTTGCTTGATTATACTTGATGTACCGTAATCGCTCGCTTTCAATTTTCGCATACATATCAACGATGTATTGATGAAACAGCTGGCGGCATCGGAGAATGCTGTTGTCTTCATTGGCACGAATCATCAACCGATATGCGTAGAAGTTCATCGCGCTCACTTTCTTGTTGGTTTCTGCACCTGCAATATAAAAATATAAATAAGACCAAAAGAAATTAATTTTACAGAAATAGAAAAAGTAAATAATATGTAGATTGTACCTGTCACTGGATTTATTTGTTTGATGTTAAAATGATATCCATCTTCTCCTTCCCAAAATATCAACGGATATTGCAAAGCGTCGTAAGAGCGATGACTGTGTTGGATCCGTAAATCCGTAAATCCGTAAATCTCTACGTTCATATGCGTTGCCAAACATAACAACTGCAACTTCATTAAAGGTTGGTGAATTGTATCAGCCCGCATGCTCTCCAAATAGTACTTTGTCTGCTTTAATGACGATCATGTAGTTGTTGTTTTGCAGTCTGTTTGAAACAGTATAAAACAACAGTAGCAACTGGTTGTGATTTCAAAAAACTGTTCCAAAGTCGCCACAATGTCTCGCTCCTCCATCTGCTCGATGTGGTTGGACGGACAGCGTGCGTTTATTTGTTGCTCCTCATCGCCCATGAAGTAGATTTGCAAGAATTTTGGATCGGCATCAGGCATTGAGATTAAAGAACCTATTTGAAGATATACTTGGGCCTGAATCTTAAACGTTGATTCAAAATTGCGACCATCCTCATTCTGAACGATTTTTGTTGCTCCAAATGATGTAATTTGGAAGCAAGAATTGAATTTTCGAATTTTACGCAAAAACAATTTTGATTGAGGTGTGGCTCCAGCCAATAGTGTTTTCAATGGTTCTGGCGGCGAATTCAATGGTGGAAGTACAACTTTTCCAGACGTGCATCAGAAACCGGCCGATTCACCTTTGTATTTGAATGCATGGCATTGTTGGCATTCTTTGTCCATAGCGCCGATGACAATTTGTGAATGTGACGAATAGTCGATGTCCGACTCATATTCGAACGCAAGACGGAGAAGTGATGCACGTGTCAATGCGTGATGTACTTGCAGGCGCTGTTGTTCATGTGCTCTGTGTGCGTCAGTGGCTCGTTGACGCGCCTGTCTTTGTCTCAATGCATTAGCCCCAGGCGTTCATTGCGTTGCTGTTTGTTGACTTTCATTTGCACGTGTGTTTGCAACCTGGACACTTAAATTTGCATTGTCCGTCAATTGATCTTCTGCCGTTCGATTTAACCGACAGGTGTGGACTATTTGTGAATTCTGTGTACGTCGACCAATATTTTCTCCTCGTCCACGAAGACGTGGCATTGTTCTTTAATAAACACACAACACCAAAATATAAGCAACTCATATTTGAATTTAATGGATTACATGTTGTTGTTTTTTCGATGAGAAGTTTAACACTCCGTAAGTTTTATAAAATCATCGACACAAATAAGCACTTAAAATAAAAATTTGCAGGTTATATTGATTGTCATTGAATACGCATGTATATAATTTAAATTTATGGAAGATCATGTAAGATATTCACTTCAACACAGCACCTTACACATTTTCCCAATGTATGTATTTGAGTACACTTGATGAAAAATACACTCAATATTCACGCGATTGTGATACATGGAATATCGAAACACATTGTACAGAAATTGAAATGTCAAAACAACGCCAAACCACGACGCAAGAGACTTGCGCATGTAGTGTACGTCAAATACCACAGAATTCGAAATCAATGCCACCTATGGTACACAAACATAGCTATGAATTATTCTCAAAAGTTCAATTATTCACTATTCAGAAGGTTTTAACGGTCAATTATTCATATTATATTCATTATTGTAAATATTGGGTGGTGGTGGTGGGGAGTGAAATTGTGAGGTTACATGTTCTGATATGCAAAAAATCTTTAAAGAAAATCCCTCAAATAAATTCCCTAAACAATAAAATAAATCCTAGTACCCGATTGCAGCGCTACGTACCGGGTTCAATTGTAAATCAAAACCATCCATGGATCCACTCAAACACACACAAAAAATTTCATCAAAATCGGTCCAGCCGTTTAGGACGCGTTCAGTGACATTCACACGTACAGAAGAATTATATATATTAAGATGGTAAGATGTTTTTTGTTATTAGAGTTTGTTTATGTTCAAAGCTTGTAATAGAAATTACCGATCATTTGTCTCTATAGAATTCTCTATAGAATAACTTAGATATCCGTACAAACGCTCGGGTAGTAGATGACCCATGACATTCACAATATTATCTGAGAGAGACCTTAAATATTAGTTGAGTTCACTCAAACCTACATTAAACTATCTTCACTATAGTTCACATTGTATACCTATTACTATGTTCTGAATCAATCTTCAATATCATCTGCGTGCTTTCTTGATGGACAAGCCTAGTTTCGAGAGTATTTGTTACGTGAAAAATATCAATCTGATTGAGATAAAATATCTAAGTATGGAAGAAGAGCGATACAAAGCTAATTTTGACAAAGTACTACTACAGTGTGAGTAATCCTCTAAGAGTCCTTGTGCTTTTCAAACTAATTTGCATGATGCATTGGTTACATAGTAGATTCTACGTAGTTTTTTAAATTAATTTGGACCGTTTAAGACATGGAGGCCGATTCTTATATAGTAAAACACTGTGTTATTCAGATGTACGGTACATAATTTAATGAGTGAATCACTTATAATTACTCCGGAGGATTCTTTTAAAGAAACATCATGTTTTTGTCACTGTAAGTTCTTAATTTTCTAAGTATTGTACGAAACAGCCTCATTTTAATTAATCCTATTCACAATGGGATCTACAGCAAACAATTTGAAGAATATTTCTAATGGAGTGACCGCGCAGCTCTACATTAATATTTGAATCGAATACACTTCACAGGATGGGCTTTTGTGGAATAACCCAATGATTGTCTATTTCCAATGTTCCATAGTGGGTGGTGGCTCACCATTGTTTGGATGCCATCAACGATATTTTGTAATATCCGTCATACTTGTCGACATATCTCTTTGAAAGCTCTTTAGATAATTTTTGCTGCATGTAGGGAAACGATCGATTCAAAAGTCCGCTTTAACCTTGTACCAAATTTTTATTTACACTTACATGCAGCTATGGGCCAATGCTTGAATCCGGAATCTCCAAATTCATCACCGAATATATATCGTTGGGTCTGATTTTTTTCCTGAAGTCATGACATGTGGCAATCCTCGTCCTTTTCACTCCACAGTGTACTATATAAAAAACACTTGTAGTGCCTTTAACGTAAATGCTCGACTCCTAGAAGATATAGTTAATCTTTAAATAGATTATTATAAACTTTTCAGAGTAGTTAAACATAATTTTAAAAATACTGCATCGAATTCTAATCAGTAGTTTTCTAGTTATAAGCGAGCAAATGTAAAGGTACATAAACTATCCTTTATAAGGATCTGTAATTTCTAAACATCCAACTAAACTAAAATATGATTTTTTTTACACTACTTTGGAAATTTGTTATGTAACTACCCTTTTGATTTGATGATCAAGCTTTACAGAAAAATTAATTAAATTCTACGTTCAATCAGAGAATATATCATTGATCAAACATTTAAAGAACAAATCTTTGGAAAACATGAATTTTATTTGATTTAACTCGATCTATTACTTACTTAAAAGCTACCAGGTAAAAATCTACATGATTAAAAAAACTGCATTGCAATCAGTTAAGCGGTTACTTAAATATTAGTCTAGAGACATACAGACCGACACATTGTTTTATACGTAAAATATATATTTAAGTGAGGAACAGTTTCACACGTTTATTGAAGTAAATGATAGACTTACATTATAGTTTTTAATAATTGAAATGCAACTCTCTGATTTTGGGGGTCACTCAAAAATTATTGGATGTCGTTTTCTTCATGATTCTCTGATGATGGGGGTCACTTAAAAATGATTGCCAGTCGTAATCTTCAGGGGATATATTACACGATCGGAAATGAAACTGTTGATTTTTCAACGGGTTCTATAACATAATATAATATACATTATAATATAACTATTAGAAATTGAGTTAAAGGGCGAATTGATCTATAGGATATAAGAGGATGTAAATATTCACAGTTTTGTAATCCAGTATTTGTGAAGTGTTTATAGCAATTAAAAGTAATGTATTTTTTTTAACAAAACACTTAAACCCTTTTCAAGAGGTTTTTATAGTATACCTACTTATCATAAATAAGGTAATCTTCAATTTATAATCGTGATGGCAGTAAATTATTACTATGTTATGTTAGTTTGAAATAGAAAAGTTAATATAATCTTCTAATAAATAATACTTAATTTGAAGGGGATGATAATTTATTAAATTAAAATTCAACAATGACTTCGTTTTATATAAGTTTACAATACAAATTATTATTATGGTGAGGAAACTAGCACGATAAATATTTACTGGTTTTATCCGCTAGCCCAACCTGGCTTCGTTGTCAATGTTGTAAGGTAGACCATTAGAAACTAAATTAAATACTCATATAGTGTATATACATACACACACACATAGTATATATGCATATGAATAGGTTGTCACTTTTATTCAATTGATGAACATAAATTACTTTTATAATACCTGAACTACACCATGGTTTGGTGAGAAAACCACAATCTCAATTTCAAATTGTAATACTGTTGCACCCTCTCTGAGTCCTAATACTACCCGGCCATAAAAAGTAATAAAAGGGAGAGGATGAACCTAACATACAAGATAAATGGAAATTATAAAAAATATATAGATTCAACAATAAGAGCAGTTTATTCAATTAAATTACAATAGCGCAGATAACAAAAAATGGTCTCATTATATCATTATGAGTACAGTTGGAAATTATGCTCGAATCAAACAACTTTATATCATTAAAGTTGCGCAAGTGTTTTAACAAAAAGAAACATGAAATCCATCATAATATTGATAGTCCAGTCTATAAGAGACAATACCATATCGTATATATTTAAATGCGATACAAAATTATAAGGGCCTAATGGGCACCTTGATATGGTTCCAATGGTTTCGTAATTCACAGAAAACGATATCAAAAATATAAAGTAATTTAAATTTGACGACCACACAACAGAGTTTACAAAACGTGAGGGTTTGACTACCAGACCAAAGCCAATCTCCCACGGGACTATCAGATCTGACTTAGAATATGGAACAAACAGTTTCATCAATTAACAAAACTTTAGTTGTTCAAACAGAACTTACGTTACAAATGATTAAAGTCATCCTAATTCAAATTCCAATAAGAAATGTTACACCACGTTACGTTAATTCAAACCATAAATTTAAATATGAAAAGCTACTTCGATAAAAAAAAAAGTTAGAATACTCTATAATTCCAAACAAATTAATATTAACATGTCAAACTTCTAATCAGCACATAACTGAGGAAAATTACGAGAATAAATATATAAGCACAAGTCCAGCGCCCAAGCGGCGACATATCTAAGATAGAATATTTACACATAATTTGATGATCAAACTATTATTACGTTAGATTTTGAAACTGAATATTATATGCAAAAAGTTTAAAGTTGATAAAGAAGTTAGAGTTCATAACTCCACTCGTCTAAGCGACGATTTTGATACGTTTTACAAGTTTTCTCCCGCCATTGTCCAGGTCCATGACAATGGTCTGTCGTCGATCGTTGATCGTAGGATAGTCCATTATGGCATGATTGCACAGCCATTATATAGGGATTTCGTTGTTCTGGAAGGGAGGTGGGAGTACACCAAACACACGCATGATGACGTCGACAATGCCTTGAAACAGTCATGTAGACCATTGTTGATTCCACTTGCTCCATCGGAATATCCGTGAATATCTCCAATCACCACATGTTTTGAAGGAGGTTCCGCTAGTATCCGTCAGAGGTCGGATACATAATTGTCCTCTAGTTGATGTTGATAGTTCATCGCTCATTTCTCGCTAGCACAGTCGGAGTGCCGGGACGCTTTGTTGACCCACTGGATCTCCCTTGACCCACTCGCCAATCTATGATTCCAGGTGCTGGCCAGCCTTGCAGGATTCTATTGTGAGCAGATTAGTATTGTAAGTACATGAAACATTTAATACTTAGAATTGAATTGAGTAATGAAATATATTGTGCAGCATCGTTTTTATTATGTCTTCTTAGCCTACAAGAACTACAACAGAGAAACATACTATTGTAGGGATCTTAATTGAGTTGAATTTATTGGAGCGGGTAGTACGCTTAGCTGATATAATATCTCCGTCAGTATGGGGCGGGGTCCAGCTGTAACATTATACCACGTAATGTTACAATACTTCATTAAATGAGTTTGTCTGATAATCACTTACAGTCGTCCAAATCAATCAACGCAATCATAAAATCACCTTTGAAAAAGTGATGAAACATACCTTATGGCAGAAGGTCGAAACCTCTAAACTTATAAAGTAGAAAAAAGAAATTAAAGAAATAAAAAAAATGTTTAAAAACTAAGAACGCAGAGTAAATCTTGTAAAGAAGGTAAGGTGTTCAAATAATACTTCAATTTCTAGCTGTTCTTTTTAAAGTGAGAGAAAATCAGAGGGGTGAATCACATTATGAAGACCACCCCCATTACACCCAGCTGAGATTTAAACTTTCTGCTACCTTTCAGGATAAATTGGGTTTACATTGAACAGTGTTGTACCGGACCAGAGTTCTATCCCTTACATACATTCAAGCTTATTTAAATATATAAACTACATTTTATCAACACGATGTGTACTGTGTTTACCGGTACACCAATAGAGCAACTGTCGGAACGAAAAGAAGTTGGTCATCACCATTAACACACACACGTTTGAACAAGTCGTCAACAAAGAACTGACGCTCGTTGCTGCCCTGCGTTCTGATCCGTGTTTGGACATCGGCCAACTGCGCTGAATGCTTTTTTTTCTTTCCACATCTTTCTACTGCTCACCCCACTTCTCCTCCATGTAATTCTGATCAAGACAATATATAATGCACGCCTCTCAGAATATTGTTGTACCAAGTTGGCACTGTATGTGGATGGCAAATCTCTATTAGCGGGCAAATCATTTTGGGGCACAAGTTCGGTGACTAATTAATGAACCCACTCCAACCAGTGGATTGGGAGTGGGGGCACAGTGGAATAGCAACCAAGGC
This sequence comes from Timema cristinae, assembly GCA_039000515.1. NCBI lineage: Eukaryota > Metazoa > Arthropoda > Insecta > Phasmatodea > Timematidae > Timema > Timema cristinae. The sequence goes on from JBCFYV010009882.1 coordinate 48,972,154, forward strand.
CACCAAACCTAACACTACTAGATTTTTCCTTTGGCGTCACCTCAAAGCTCTGGTGTACCCACATGACGACTTAATGCAGTCTCCCAACGGCATTGTTGCACGAATACATGTGGCTGTTTCAACAGCTGGCGTGGATATGCTTCAATGCGTGCACACCATACCATCCATACGCCGTTTGAATCAATGCACAGCCATGAGCGGATCAACCTTCAAACACCTACTGTGACCTTACATATAAGTTTGATGTAAGTTTTAGGCAAAGCGTTTCCACAACTCTCACAACTCTCTAATTTTAATGTATTTTTCTCAAAAGCTGTGGGAGGAACAGAATTTTTGCAAAATGTTTATTCGACTTATATCTACCCACTTATTCACGTCCATGTCCACGAATTACTATTCACCCTGTATATGTTATACAATCAAATTATAATAAGAATCATTAATTAAAAACTACCTGATTTATTAATTTTTAAAATAGTTAATTTGTATTTGTTCCTAAGAAAATTCATTAAATAAGATGCTACTTTTATTAGACAATTTAATATTGGAGTTCAGTGAGTGGGGTTTTTAATTTGAAGAATTTTCTTTAATATTTACTATAATCAAGTATTTCCAACACTGATACATTGATGATAGCAATAAAGTTACCAGTTTCTGATCTCAAATGTACTTCCTTCAGCACACTCAACATTTAGTTCTAAGATATTTATTTGGTTTCCTCTTGAACTCGGAAGAAGTCTAGATTATGTTTTGCTAGGTTTTGTGTTTCTTTGTTATTGTACTACACCAAAGTGTTTACGCCTATTTCTCATCATAACCACAATCAGTTCAGAACTAAATTGAGAAATGATCACTTTGTAAAAGCCTGTCAGAACGCGCAAATAGCACTATGATTGGTGAACTTGATGTGATAAATGTTATTTCAAATTTTCTTGGATATGATTTGAATATAGGCTTCTGCTGACCCCTATTATCACCAAAAATACATTCTTAATGAGGCCATTCATTAAGCCTATAACACTAAACATTACAAACTATGAGTTATAAAAAAATTTCAAATCAACATCCTACATTTGCAGTATGGTTGGTGTATTAAAACAGCACCACAGCAATAAAACCCAAGATGCCTCCACTGGAGTTGTGACACAACCGTGTTTTTCCCGGAGACGTAATCGTGAACCTGTCCAAATCCACCCGGTCATTGCATTTTTGCCCCAATTGATTTCTTATCTATATGTCTCATTTTAATTTGCCCCATTTGAATTGGAGAGTGCACCATATTGGTTTAAATCCCTGGGAGGAGGATGGTGTGCATTTTATGGGTAGTGCCCCCATTTTTTTGAATCCCTGGGAGGACGTTGGTGTGTTTTGGTTTGAATTCGCCACTGTACCATTTGATTTTGTTATTTTCGTTATTTAAATGGTTGGAACCTCAGTCCCTGGGAAAAGTATCAGAGCTTCTCTTCCGTTTGAAGTTTATCATAGACTGATTACACCTGGTCAATTCCCTAGCAAGAATGTTGCAATCCAACCTACACCTCTGATATCCTGTTCATTCTCATTCATTTGGGCAAGAGTCATACTTCCTTAATTGATTCTGAAGTCTTCGGCCATCTATCCCTGTCTTGGGAGAACACATGAATCCTGAATAGAGTTGTAACTTCCAAAACATATTCTGACGTTTCCACTTATTTATTTATGTCCGTCCCTAAACGAATTCTCGCCTACCTATCCTTATCTCCATGGCATTGAATCAACGCAATCGTCAGCCAGAACAAATTATTACAAGAAATGTGAACCAGTCCTGCTCACCGGATAAATATAGCTTTCACTTCAAGGTAAATCCTGAAAATAGTCTCCTAGGATTTATATATAGACGGGACGTGTAGATACACATCTGAGAATGACTGAAATAAATTCACCTCGGGAAGGCCAGAAATAACTTATTAATAAAACCACCCTATATAATATTAAAACATGCTTTAATATAGTTTGTAGACTCGAGAAAGAGGAAATAAGCTATTTGGCTTCAAACACTGCCAGTAGGTATTAATAGCTTTGTTCACTTAATAAATATATATTGAGTTAGCCCAAACGTAAGTCATTCTCGCAAGGGACACCCGTGTTACCACCCTTCCGGGATATCCCTGTCGTAGAAAATAGCCACCTCATTGCTTTCAGTAGGTTGAATGAAACATAACAATAATTAATGAACTAATAAAAAGATATACCTTGTTTCATCTTTTTCTTCTTATTTTGAATACATTTTTAAGTTTTTTAGTGACTAAAATCCAGTATCATATGAAAATTCAATGAACTGTTCTTTGTGTCCGTTTGTAAACACTGCTTGCAAAGCCTCTAGACCAGAAAATGGATCTCTGATCCAGTTGTTTGGATCAATATTTTCCAATAAGTAATCAGCTAAGTCTATAACCAAGATTTTTCTGTGGTTTCTTATGTCCTCCAACATATAAAAGTGGAGTTGATCATCATTCTCTTCAACGAAACCTTTAAGGAGTGGAAAGAAATACACGTCATATTTTTCAGCTTCTCTATTCACCAATTTAAGATGGCATTTAATGGCATTCACTTTATCTTGAACAATATATTGATTGAGGGTGTTTCCTTGCAGGTTTTTTTTTAGGTTATTCAGTGAGCTTAAAATATCCTTTAAGTATGCGACTCTACACAGCCACAACTCATCACAAAATCTATCCCCAAGTCCTCACTTGTCTTTGAACTCAGAAAGAAAATTATGAACTTCATGCCACAATTCAAAAATCCTGAACAACTTGTTTCCCCTTGAAAGACATCATACTTCTGTATGGAAGAGTAACTTTTTGTGGTCACCCCCCATTTCAGCGTGGCTATCGCTACACTCACTGTTGCTGTAGCTCACATGGAATTACTCTTGATGTTTCACTAGCATTAACTTCTCTGTCTGCTCTTGGCCTTTTAGCAGGAGTACTACTGATGAGGTTTAACATGGAGCTGTTATGATTGCGCAGTGGTGAAACATCATGTATGCATGTGTGGGCTAGTTCAAGGAAAAACTAACATTTTCAGTTACGCAAGAGAGTAATGAGCGACCGTGTGGTTCTAATCGTCTTTTTTTTTTTTTTTTGTAATATTCCATTTTTATTGCTTTATGTAAGGTGATGTCATGGAAGTCATAAATATAATTAACTCTCTAGGTTAATTTTGTTGTATTGGTGTGAAGATCGGTGGGAAGAAATGTATTCACAGTCAAGGAAGTGAAATTATATTTAGTGTCCTTAATTTTCTGAAATATGAGACCCAACTTACTTTAGAAAAAGTATACAGCAAAATGTTTATCCGGGTTTTTGTGTGTCTTTTAGTAATGTGTGTAGAATAGAAGAGGGTGAAAGTCTTTAGATGAGATCGGAACATTTTTTTGTCCCCTCATATAGAAAGACTACGTAATAAGGTAAAGAGTAATGTAGATGAATCTTTAACACGTGTGTTATTAGACGCATTATATATGAATTTCATAAAACAGAACGAGAGAAACCTGCACTAAAATCAATTCTCAGAGTTTTAAAATCTAAAATTAACTTTTAAGGAGGAGTTTGGTGTCTAAGAAATGCCATTTGGCTGTTGGAGCTCAAATTGAAACAAATATCTAATAAGAGAAAGATGCTAATAGAAAATAATGATATAGGAAACCTCAAAGTAAATTCAGAGCTACAGACAGCAAAGCCTACCAATTATTTATATGGACGAGACCTATGTCCATAGTACAACAACAAAGAAATGAGCCTGGACTAATGATTCAACTGATCGCTACAAAAACCTATATTTAAGGGTCAAAGGGTGAGTGTTGTTTTTACAGGTGATGAGTAAGATGTTCGTACTAGTGCCTTGTTGATATTTAAATCATGAACAAAGACCGGTAACTATTATTAAGACATTAATTTCAACAAAAAATATTAAAAATGGGTAGCAATCAAATTTATCCCCAACTTACCACCCGGCAGTGTCCTAGTTATTGTTAACGCAACCTACCAAAACATTCAATTAGACCCACCACCGAGATCTTTACGTAAAATAGTCAAAATGGATTGTTTAAGAAAATATAATATTTTCTTCAGTAATATATTTTTACTATGCTCAAACTTGAATTATATTAACATTTTGAACTGCAAAAATCCTTTATTAAGACATATAGGATGGATACACTAATAGCAAGCTATATACATTCGGTTCTACTTTCACCACCATACCAACCTGATCTCAACCCCATAGAATTTAAATGACCAATGGTAAAGAACTATATTTATAAAAAGAACGTTACATTCAATGTAGACACAGTTAAAAGCCTATCAGAGGGAAAATTTAGCTCTATAGCGAAAGATAAATGGTTAATGCTATACACAGGCACACACACTTACACACACACAGACACACACACACACCGAAAATTGAGGAAGAATACATGAAATCAGAGCAAATAATTGATGAATCATCCGATAGTACTATCACCAACTGGAGGATTATTCGCCAGATGACATTTACAATAAAAATACCAAAAACACTTCTGGTGATGATGGTGATAATATCAGTGGCATGGAAGCTTTTGATGATATATATATATATATATAGGGTAAGTAGGACAGGTTTGTATCAGTGGTAATATCGGCAAATGTCTCATATCTAAGAGAGAGAAAAACAATCTTATCAATCCCAAAAATATCACTCACTTTCATTTCTTTCACTCAAACCTGCTTGTCCGAGTTCCATGTAAAACCTCACCATTATCCATTGCACAACACAATTTCAGTTCATTACACTAAGGAATAACAGAAAAGTTACTTCAGAGAGGAGCCTGCAAGAGAAGTATAAAATAACAACTAAAATGTTTTATAATTTCCGAGAATGGTCGAGAGCCTCATAGTTCGCACAGTTGTCGTAAGTTGGCGGGCGTAAGAACTATTTGGCGGCAAAATATATGAATTTTCGCCCTCAAGCTAGAGTAGGACTGAAAGAGCAAATAAATGCGACGCTCTTTGTATTTTTCAAAGCAATTTAAGGAAGCTCTATGGAATAAAACGTTAGGATAATAATTTTTATACATACTTTGTGAAACAGGTATTCATACTAAAAAAAACAGTTTCCAGTATACATTTTAAATTGTATTAATGTTATAAAATCTTGTCCCTTAATTCTCCTCACATTCACGCGTACCACTGGACAAAGTCTCAAGTACCACCGGTTGAAAACTGCTGATTTAGCATGTATTTCAATAAAATCTGAGTAAGCTAAATTAAGAGACACTTTAGACTTGTTAAAGTACTTTTTTGAAGCCAAAACCAGTGAGAAGAAATTATTTTATAATCACCTATTATAAGTGAATATATTTAAATATATTTCACAACCATTCAAAGACTTTATCTTAGTCGGTAGCAGGTTTGTATACTATAAAAGACTCCTAGAATAGATTCCTAGTAATTTCTGGAAAATTAAGAATTTGTGAAGTTGGTACTATCCCTTTCACAGCAATGAATCAGTGACCAGGGGATTAGGTGATGGGTCTGATCTAGAATTATATTAGTTTTTAAGTAGAGTGCTGATATTTAGACTAAATCGAGAAAGTCACGTTAAATACCCAAATTAAAGTAAATTGTGTTATACAATCGTAAAAACTTTCTCAAAAATTGTATAATAATTCAACAGTTGTTTTCAGGTAACTAATGTTAAGTAAGCTTTCTTCAGAAAAAACAACATAATATCAACTTTTTTAAACACGTAAATAGTGTTATTTGTCATATCAAACATCCTCAAGATATCCATTTGGATATAAATCATTAGAGCCATTTTAAAAATATTTCAAGTTTTTTAAAAATCAGTCACCATTCAACTACTCATAAATGATGTTATACCCCAAAAACCAAGATACAGTCTTATTTGTCGGACCACATAATCACCAGGTATACATTTTAAACAAAGTCATAAGAATTCTATTCAAAATATTTCAAATTAAAAAAAAAATCCATCAGTAAACCAACCACCATTGAATGAATTTTTGCCCAAGAACCAATGATACAATACTAATTGTCATGTCCAACAAATTCTTAATCTTCATTTTAAACAACTTCTTAAAAGCCATTTTATAAAATCATGTATGAAGAATGTTGTGAATATGAAACGTTGCCAGTCGTGATGTCATACGTCTGGCTCATTTCCACAGTATGTTTACATTGCATATATCGTACAAGTGCTATCACTTCTCCGAACGTTCTATAGCGTTGCTTTAGTTTGCTGTAGTTGTTATTCATGTGCGGTCGCTATTATAAATACAATACTAATTGAAGAAAGAAATTTAGGGAAGTAAATTTTTTTACAGCAAAAATGTAAGTAATACTGCAGCAAGATGGTTGATCAAGAAAGTATGAATGAAGTACATTTTGTATTAAAATAAAATAATGCAGTAAAAATGTAGAAGTAAGAAATCAGTAATTTTGTAATACAGTATAATATAAAATATTACATTATAATGTTTTTTAATAAGCTATGTTTTAGTATCAGTTTAACAATATTGTTATATTTATTAATAACATTTTCAAAAATACAATATTACTCAATTATGTATTTAATAATATTACTTCAATAATAATATTATGTATTAAAGTCTATGTTTTTGATTATTACTTAGAGCATTATAGGTAGTTTCAAAAATGGAATGGCACCAGTCCTCATGTTATTTTTTAGCGCCAGTCTCAGAAGGTTAATTTGAAAGCTAAGGTCAAAATAATAACTAAAATCATGATTAATAGCCCTAGCAAAACTAAAAATCAAGTTTGAACAAAATACATCCAACCATTTAGGATCCGTAGCCAGAAACAGACAGACAGATATAGGTACAGATAGAATTGGTAAAAACCAGTTTTTTGGGTTCAGGTTCACACAAAACGTAAAAGTTCATCATAATCTCGGAATCAATTTTTTTTTTCACGATTACAATAATTATTTTGGTATGAGAAAGTAAAAACGGCTTTACACCTTGGTACGTATCTGTAGTTTCAGATTTATAGATTTATTTGATTTCAAACTACCCCCACAGGTAGTCACCAAATCTAAGACGTCAGGCTCGCATTATTTATAGAATTACAAACAAATGCGTGAGGTGCGCTCCTGCCTGTATCCCTAAGTAACTATAACAAGTTCCTTAATTTTATGTCCCTGGTTTTGGAGCTACTTACACCATTTATCACAAATTAAAGTTCTCTAACTATGTAGCCCCATACCAAGTTTCCTCTTTCAAGATATCTTGTTCTTCTTAGTCACCTGAATTGGTGGTCATAATGTTTAATACATTAGGCTTTCTTTGGCTGCAAATAAAACAAAATAAACACAATATGCCCAAACTTAAGATCTCCTTAGATACAAATATACATTTTAAGTGTTTTATTACACCCATGTGCAAAACCTTTAGTTTTAATTAGTACACATGCAGCTTTCTATGTTTCTTGGTTTTGGAGCAACCCACACCAGTGGGTCTGTGGTTTGAGACGTAAAGATCCCAACATAATACGTAAAAGTAATATAAAAATATTTCAGGAATGAAATCAAAATAAGGTTTCTTTATTTACGCAAGGCTCTGCCAAATTTTAGCTGGCTATTTTTCTTGGTTTTAAAGATACTTATGCCAGAGTTCACGAATTTTAAGGTGTTCCACTTCAGTGGCCGCATGATCAGAGACGTCCCTCTGGCAATAGACTATTCCTTTGGTAAAGGGAAAATAGGGGTTTATTCCTTGTCAGGTGTATTAAGGATAGATTTACCTAAATAGCTTTACACTCTCCTCTAACGCAAATGCGGATATACTTACTTTAAATTCAACTTTCATCTTCCCCAACACACTGGCGTAATTAATAAATATGCATTCAGCTTGAGTGGATAGTGAGATATGGTGATAAACAAATCTAGCCCTGTTACAAAAATGTATTACAATTAGACATAACAATATTCATTTAGAAATGGTTGTTTAGAACTTAATTTTTTATACATTTTGTCTGAACCTAATGACCTATATGTGCCGATGGGCCTATAAAATATAATAATAATAATAATAATAATAATAATAAATTTGGCATAGAAAGTTATTTAAAAATTTATCGGTTACAATAATTTGAAAAATAAGATACATGTGTAATATAATGTAATATTTTTACACCCATTACTGTCTCCAGCCTGTGGTCTTGGTCAGTTTTTTTTATTAAAGTTATATATTTTTCCACTTCCGGATGGCGGGCCTTTCGTAGCGTTATATGCATTATAATAATTTAAGATCAGGACAGGCAAAAAATCCAGTCTCCAGCTGTCAATTTATCAATGTGAAAGGGTAAACCCATATTTTCATTAGTGACAAATTTTTAGCCATGCCGGGAATTGAACCTAGGACCATTAGCTCGGCAGGCGGATAAGCTACTGAATGGGCTAAGGTGTCTGAAAATATAGTAACATTTAATTATTTAAAGTAATATTATACAGTATTGTGAACATTACTACATTATCATTCATTATATTGGATTTTTCTAGTTATTGGGAATTTATTTGAGGCTGAACGTAATTTTCATCTGTGACAAAATACATGATAGCAATCCGTTTAATATATTGAGTAAGAAACTGTATGTTGCTAGCCAGTAAACATATTTTTATTGTATTTGTAAATAAAGCCATTGTACAGAATACAAAGTATGATTATGTTTTGATTTCGGTAAAACGGGTAGATGTCAATAAAATAAGGGTTTCAAATCATTAAAATATATTATTACATTAAGCTGAACAAATTATTTTCGAACAATATTTTTTATTTGAAATAAAATCTTTTACATTAGAATACAAAAATAATTTTTGTGATCCTGAAATAGTCGATATTTTTTTTATTTTCAAAGTGTTCAATATAATCTTATGCTGGTCCGAATATGTACCCTCCCATTCCATTCATTCCCTAATATTTCCGGTAAACACAAAATGGATGTACCGAAGCATGTCGAAAGTAAATCAATTCTTCCCTTGTCTTGTAAGACTCCCGTTGTCCAATCCACCCCACTTTCCCTATCTGTCAGGAACGGTCCTTCCATATGTGGCAACCCCTGCCTGGACCTCCAGTCCCCCCCCCCTCCACCCTGACACACCATACCCTCCCCCCACCCCCGCAGATGAGTAAAAACTCTATGGTCCGTAAGAATTTGTCGCGCGTGGAATTCTCGAAGGGGAAAGCAAAGAAACGAACAAAATAGTAGGAATTGTGTCTCTCACAGGCATACACACACATACGTATCTATAGTCTTTTCCAATCAAGAAGAACACACTTTTAGCTTATAATCTTGTTCATTCCTTCAATTTTATGTAAAGTGAAGAATCAGATTTTTTCATATAAAAGTTGTAGGTAGGTTCAAAAACTATACAGATACCGATAATATTATTTTATTTCTCAATTACATATTTTGTTTGGTATACAAACTAGATTACAGCCCTTTGGTCTACAATAGTTTGTATTTTTAGAAAATGAGAAGTTACCAAATTCATCTTCCGGCAGGCTAATAAACATAAAATGAGAAAATAGTTTGTTTATCGAAAAATATAAACTATACACAGGTCAATCATTTTAATTTCATTGTATGTATGGAGATATTAATTCATACATTTTTTAAATTTATATAAATAATAACAAACGAAAATAAAAACAACTCTATGGGAACCAAAACAAACTTCTATTCCTAACCAGATAACTGACGAAGCTGAAGCATTTAAGAACCGAATTTATCCTCCCCACATATGTATATTTGTGTGTTTTTAGCGTATAGACTCTGGCATTTAAGTGATAGGGAGGAGGGTTAATGGGAAATGCACAAATTTCACCCAAATCATTGATGGTCAAACACATTCTCTAAACACCCCTGGTGCACCTTGTTAGTAGTTGAAGCTCTGTTTCTATGGTTGGGGTCAAACACGACTGGCTCCAGTGATCAAAATAAACGGTTCGTTTTAAAGGACCGATTACACACATAAAGCCAAAGTTTGATTTACCAGAGAAAGTGAACTAAACACTTTCTTTGTTCATTTTAAACAAGAAATGTAAATGAGTAAGGGCAGGAATGGAGGAGCTACCTTAAAGAAAATGACACGCTTCAATGGTCAAATGGTTTAAGTTGGTACTCTCTAAATAGACTTGACATGGCCAAGTATAATGAGGGTGATGTTTTCTAAATCGTTTTTCACTCTCTCTTTCTCTATCTCTCCTCTCCCCCACGAAAATGATAGTACATTTCATCTAAATTTAAACCTCCTCATCCCACTCCCATTAGGACAAAAATACACATTCGTAAAGCCCAAACCGGTATTGGGACGTGGTGGGAAATTAATAGAGGATGTATCAGCGATAGATTTATGGGATTATTAAAAACACACTGAAAACGTAAATGTAAATGTAAAACCTGGGCCATAGTGCGCCTATCCGGGATTGGAAACATGCCCAGTTTTGACCTCGCGGGTATAAGTCAGGTATGTAAGCGATTAATTTAATCGAGCCTGATTTAAACGCCAAAAAGAAAAGGTGTTGCAATAAAAGAATTAAACATTAATTTATTCATTTATACTGAAAACATTTCCCCTGACCAAACGTTTTCGAAGATGACTATACGAGTGAAAAAAAGAAGAGTGTAACATAAAATAAGCTGTAATTTTCCGGAACCTAGCCTTGCATATTCCCTGTATAGCACATCCCCATGTGAAATGGTTGAGAAAATGAGGACAAATAAAGTCGCATAAGCTCCCAACCCATGGCCACCCCCTTTTTTTGACAATCACACCAAGAACATAATAAAAAATGACGTCATAAATGAAGCTATGCCAAGTATTGATTTGTCTCAAGGCAAGGAACAGGATCATTTATTGGTGCCTCTTAATCTAATGCTCAGACTGACAGAGCTAAGCTTGTGGTTATTGTTGCATTCTTTGTTAAGGAAGCCAGGGCTCAACTTCCAATTAAGCCTATTCACATGGTTAAGTGTAAAAGCTCATGAACAACACGTCTAAACAAAGAACCGCTTCGGTGGCCACAGGTTCTAAGGGTCTACTCTTGCAGTAGACTAGATTCCCAATGACGGGGAGATCGAGGTTAGAATTTTGGTTGGGTGTACTGAGGGTAATTTTTCCAAAATGGGTTTCCACTCTCCCTCCATGCAAGTGCGGGTACACTTCCTCTAAATAAGCCTTCCCAATACTAAAAACTTCTAGCGTAATTAGAATATAAGCGTATAATCCATACGTGTATGTTGATGCTATGCTAGAAATAGCACGTATAAAATACCTTTGTTCCACTACAAGATACCTATTATTTGGATACAAATTCATCTTACAATCTGGGTGCTAGGGATGGTTAGTTATTACAGTATTATGCATACTACCCTTTGTTTAATTAGTTTGAGAATGGTGACATGGTACAATCCTTGTGTTTAGAAAGTTCAAGTTAAATACCCACTTAAATTATCTCAAAATGAAATTAATAAAGATATTTTCCAGAACGTGTCTTCCCGGATTAGGGAAAATTACTCCCGGGAAAACTGAGCCTTCCCAGAAAAGGGAAAAATTGCGCCCTCCTATTAATCATCACACCATTAGGTTGTAAAAGTGCGCCCCACACACTGTTTTACACACTTACAAAACAAGGACCCAACAAAGTGTTTGAAGAGTCTAGCCTAGATTCAAAAAATGGAGTAAAATATTATCAATAATTAGTTTTGTAACTTCAATTTACACGTTCACATCCAATTCTTACAGATACACATTCATCTTTATTTAATTGAAAAACCTAACCTAACCTAGCCTAAACAACAGGCAATGAGAGTTTGTTCACGGTAGGAATTGTTTTCTGAAAGGCCTTTTTCCCTACTAGAAATCTATTATATTGTAGGATATTGGTAGGAAAAAGAACCTTTCAGAGAGTAATTCCTACCGTGAATGGAGTATAGGTGAGATGAATCGATGTAGTTTGACTTCAAGACCTCATGATGTGCGATGAGTCAATTTGAAATATCCACCCTCCTAAACAAAAGAATGCAATAAACTGATCTAACCCGGTGAAAATGGTAAGGTCGTGAGGAAAGTGAGAAAATTGCACTCACACGACCTTGTTAAAATTATTTAGGTGAAACAGACAAGGTCTTGTGGGTGCATTTTCCCCACCTATTAGTGTGATGATTCATAGGAGGGCGCAGTTTTTCTCTTTTTATGGGAAGGCGCAATTTTACCGGGTGCAGTTTTCCCAACACCACCTTCCCAGCTTGTGTCTACACGAATAAATTAACATTAAATTAACTAATTTCAAATCCATCATCTGTTAAATAATCTGATTCCTTTGGTCTTTATCACACACATGTAATAAATTGGCATATCTGATTCTGAACTAAGATGCCGGACATTGAATTCATGTTAGGTGAACTAGGAGAATAATCTCTCAAGGTTAACTATAGTGATTTTATAGTTGCAAACGTTTATACCTTCTTCTTTATATTAAGTAATTAATTTTTCATATCAGTATTGTTTTTGTTTTTTAATTTACATATGTTAAAATCTTTTTCTTTTCTTAAAATGATATAACTAGTTTTATCAGCGTGAATTTAATAAAACAAGTACCAGCACAACATTCACAAATTGACTCATCCAAAGATACCCCACACAAATCATTCACCCTTCCACCAGGTGGGGCCAACACTGGTGGCCACATGGTCTAAGGCAACATTGTTGGGTTCCTATTAATTTTTAGCCCTCTTAAATTTTTTTTTTTTATCAATGCATCTTAGAGTCATTCTTTCTTCAAATACTTGTGTCCCCATTCAAAAAGAAAAAGTAAAATGTACATTTCAATATTATATATTTAAATTTCCTGTTATGGCAGGGTAATTTTGTTCCTACTAAATTTTTTTTTTTAAGTATTTGACTTATTTATGCGTCTAAACAATTCAAAGATAAACTTTTAGTGACAATGTAGCTTTCTTACACGATCGACTTAAAATCAATGCAATATCGACCGGTTGTTGTCCACTGGTCAAAGGCATCAAGACGCTTTGGACTGAATTGGTGAGGATGGCCGAATCTTCTCAAGGTGGTTATCCACATGTGATTTATTACTTTGCTCTTTCCATCCCGTCCTCACGCTAATGAGTATACATTTCGTCAAAGTTATATCCACTCCTACCCAAAGTTTAAAGTAATTTGACCCTCAAAATTTTATTGCACAATTTTAACAAGTGTATACTTTACCATAAGCTATGAATAATGATTCAATGAACTGAAATAATTACAGTTCACGAGCTATAAATGGTAAAACTTGCTATTTTATATTTTACCCGTACCATTGTTAAAGTATTATTAATGTTTGGTGCTGAAATTTAGTATAACTAGATATTCATTTGAGGTGTACAGAATAAAATATTTATAATATTAGTAGTATTAATATTTTAAATATCTCACTGAAATATTAATATGATTAAAATTATTATTATTATTATTATTATTATTATTATTATTATTATTATTATTATTATTATTATTATTATTATTATTATTATTATTATTATTATTATTATTAGCACCACGTCTTACTACCCGTTCGGGTTATACGCACTTACGCTAATGTGTAATGGTAGGGTGATTGTGAGATGAAATGGAGGACCTACAGTTTAACGTGGAATCCGAACCACGGTGGAGGCCTGGCATTCCTCACATTCACAATATGTCTTGTCAGAGGTGAAGGAAGGGTTTGGTGATCAGATAAATCTTTGCCGGGACCGAGGATTGAACCCCGGCCGCCAGCACAGAAGTCCGACACCTTACCCCTAGACCACCAGGTCACCATTAAAATTATTAATTTTCATTAAAATTAATAATAATATGGGTATTTATTTGTTTACCACCGCGTCTTACTACCCATTTGGGCTATACTTTTAAGTACTAATTACGCTACTAGATTAGGAATTGGGCAGGTTGAATTTAGAGGAAGTGAACCCACATTTGTGGGGAGGGAGAGTGGAAAACCATTTTGGAAAAACCTCTCCAATTCACCCGACCTAAATTCGAACCTATATCTCACCATCCTCATAAGTCTAGCTCAACACAAAACTAGCGCGTTAGCTAACTACGCCACAAAGGCGGGTAATATGAATATTTAAATTAAATATTAATAATATTCATATTTTAAATAGTAATTTTCATTGTGTACACCTCATATGAATGTACAGTTATACTATATCTCCACACCAACAATTAATTACCTAACCTTAAATCAGGCCCCGTGGTGTAGTGGTCAGTGCATCTGACTAAGGAGCCCTTGGGGTCTCGGGTTCGATTCCCGACTGGTATTTTTATCTTAAGGGGAATTATCCCAACTGACGCCAGGAGATTGCAAATTAGGCTAAAGCTAGGTTTAAGATCATTACTGGCTCCACACCTTCATAGTCACTATCATCAGATTATCTCATTACGGGTAAGAAGTGTAGACAACATGTGCAATAAAATGTTGATGCTGGAATGACCTTAAGATAAGGATGTATTAGGCTAGAGAATGAAGCCACTCGCAGAAAGGCCTACTAACTCGTATTAGGTATTGCATTTAATAAGATTGTTTATCTAGAGATTGACCTAGACCTCAGGAAAGATGGCGCTTAATTACTATATTCACGCCATGACTAAAAAAAAGTAACATTGATGAAATTGGGACTTACCCTTTCATAGTTTTTTTTAAAATGTTTGGTGTTCTATACAAAGAATATTAATTAATGTTCGATTCCTTAGCTCAGTAATTAGAGTGTTATTTATACTAAGCAAAGGGTCTCGGAATCGATTCCTGGCATGGCCGAAACATTAACCATTGTTAAAATGTAAATTTCACCTTTAACAGTGTTCAATTAATGGTCCTAAGATTGTTAGAAGCTGCATATAGATCTCCTGATACGCCTTTCTCAAGGAAGCTGAAGTTACTTTAACAGATGCCGACAAAGTGGTGCTGTTACAAAGAAACAAGAATATACATTCCCGCATAAGTAAGCATTGCCTAACCTTTGGGTTATAGATTGGGAGGTTATCTCAAACTAAATGAACCTATGTTAGAATGAAAATTTTAATTGAATTTATTTTAGCACCACGTTTTACTACACTTTTGGGTTATACGCCTTAGAATGAAAAGAAAATCATAAAAACACCCCCAGTGCAACTCGGTGTATTGAGAACTTGATAACTTTGAGTATAGCGTTTACAAACTGGTGAATGTACAGCCGAGGTACTGAATGTGGTAAATGAAGAACAATTAATTTTTACGGATAGGTATTTGTTTAACGAATATGGTTATCCTCACTTAACATAATGTTTAAAATTATAAATTTGGCAAAATTTTAATACTGTTTGTATATTAAAACAAATGTGTTTATTGTTTAGATATTTCTCAATTTTTCAAATAACTTTTTATTTTAGCACAACGTATCACCACTCTCTGGTTATGCGCTTATATACTAATTACGCTAGTTATTTAGGTATGGAATGTTGAATTTAGAGGACATGTACCCGACATTACGTGGAGGGACCGTGGAAAACCATTTAGGAAAAGTCACACACAGTGCACCCAAACAGGATTATAAACCCGATCTCATCGTTAGTCTAGTCTATTGCCAGAGTAGTGTCTTAGACCATGTGGCCACTGAAGCTGGTAACAACATATTAAATATTTAACAATTACACGCGAGCTTTAATAGTTGTAAATAGTCACAACCTGGGGCGCCAAACATGCCCCTAATGTCAATTTCCTAAATAATTAATGCCAATGGCCTTACATATCTTATTTAATAAGACAGGTTTGAGATCTCATTAGGGACATTTTTACCTATTTTGGTCAAGATTATTTTATTACTCTAAACGATATAAGATAAAAGAGACACAGCCTGTTATTAGATTAATCCTCTGGAATATTTTAAGTTGTGATTCACTTGACGGTTTTGTTTTATGAAATAGGAAGGGGGATGTTTTGCCTTTTGCAAAGAGGAGCACCCTCCCATCACTTTGCCGGCTTAGTGATAAGTTTGTTCAGCATGTTAAATTGTTCACTTTAACTCCCTGCTGATATTTTCCCTAAACTTCTTCTACAACACACAAGGTTTACTTGATCTAGCCAATGTTTGCTCCTGCACAGCATTGATTCAACTTATTTTAAATCCATTTTATTCTTCCTTGTGTTAGAAACACCTGTGATGCTAGTCCTTTTTAAAGCTATGTGATATAAAATAAATAAATCACAATACAATATTAATATATAAAATAATGAATGATTTAAAAAGCCATTAAGGATTTTTATGTTTTGTATTTTAACGTTTGCAAAATATCACTTAATTCTTATATAAATTCATGTCCTATTTTAATTTCTGTCTATCATTAATAAACATTACTAAGTTTCTAAATAAAATAAGAACGTTATTCAAGATGTATTAAACGGCCTTTTCCTGTTTTTTACGTATATTACTAGATAAAACATCAATATAACATATGTGTATATCTTCCAACGGTTGCAAAAAAATACACGAAAAATGTTTTAACTTAGCAACAAAAACACGTATACGCCTTGTCATACATTTTTTCTAGCTCTATGAATAATACAGCCGGTTTGGGCTATCAGCATTTGAAAAAGGGTATCCTAAAATAATCCCCATCATCTAGTATATTAAAAACAGTGAAATTTTTCAAATATAACTTACTTACTTGCATTTCCTTTCGTGTGGAGTTCGAACTGAGATCTTAACTACCAGATCAGATCTTAGCATCTCATTATAGCTTAATGGTGTCGGCCAACACTATCGCAGTCACATAAAACTCATACACTAGAAATCCATTCAAAATGAACAGTGTAAGATAGATCACCCTTGGTTAGCTTATTTGTTAGCATCTCATTAAATCACATCAAACAAAATTTATTAAAAAATAAGTTCAAAGGGTATCGTGACAATGTTTTAGAGAATCCAAACATACGTATGACGTAGTGACAGCCCAAAATTATTTCAAATATCTTGTGCGTGATATTGATAAAGATCAAAGTAAATGGTTTATTGTTATGAAAATAGAGCATTGGATTTATAACTCCGTTAAATCAAGCATATTATTATAAAGCTAGGTAACACGCAAATGAAAAGAAACTCTGTGTGTAAAGCTTTAAAAATAAATTCAATTTAGATATAAATAGTCACACATAACTCACAAACTTATGACAAGTTAATGTCGTAAAAGACATATATTTTTATTAGATTAATTTGAGTGGTCCTTACCTCACTGATAGTTAGAAATATTGATATAAACACGAAAATAATAGATAATATATAAAAAACTTATTCATTTTTACCTGTATTCTAGTACAAGAAGTTCCTTTTCAGATTTATGATAACTTTACTGTAGTATAAACCAGAATCCAAATCGTCGAGATAACAATAATTAAAAAAAGCGAACAAGTATATATAAACCCACTAAGGCTATTTTCTTTAATTTTAATTAGTTTTAGTAATTAAACGATATGTTGGCTTAATGTTAGACAGGAGAAAACTTTTGTAACGCGAACATAAAATCACCCACTTTGGTGGCCGCATGGTCTAGGGCGTTACTCTCGCAGTAGACTAGACTGCCAATGACAAGGAGATCAAGGTTCGAATCTTGTTCGGGTGTATTGAGGGTGGTTTCTCCATAATAGTTTACCATTCTCCCACAACGCAAATGAGGGTACACTTCCTCTAAATATAACCTTTCTAATCTCTAGAATTATTAGCTTAGTTAGTACATAAGCGTATAACCTTAGCGGGTAGTATGACGTAGTGCTAATAAAAAATAAATGTATTGATTTACCAACCCCTGGGTTGGCTATGATTTATTAAGCACCATGTCTTCTCGTTCGTGTAGTAGGCCTACTCATATTAACTATTGTCTTAGGTAGGAAGAAAGTTGAATTTAGAGGATATTAAACTGCATCTGCATTAAGGCAGAATGGAAAACCATTTAGAAAAAAATCTATCATGACATCCAACCTGGATTCAAGCCCCGTTCTCACGGTAACCGGCTGTACTTTTTATTACCAGAGTGATTGATACCTTAGAACATCCGATCACTGAATTGGACTACTGATAGTTGACGGTAGTCCTAGAATATTAACGATAGCATTTTTTACCTTCAGGTTTAACCTATGCAAATCAAAAGGTTGCGATAAATGTGTCTGAATACTTAGGAATGCATGGTCAACATTAAAATTGGTAATGGTTTGAATTTGTTTTTAATACCAAATTTAATAATTATATTTACAACTATGATTACTGACCGTTCATCCTAAGCATTTTAACGAGGGAAATGAGGGAAATTGCTTAAAAGAAGTCCATCTGCATTAGCTGGGAAAGTGATTGAGAAAACTACAATGGTACGGTAAATCAGAACACAACACAACCATTTATACTGTTTTTTTGGGGGAAAGGAGGAGATTATTAACCCACAATTTCTAAGAGGGAGGTAACAAAATTTCATCAATAATCAAATATTCGCTCATGCCGGGATTAGAACTCAGGATTCATAGTTCGGTAGGCAGACCCACTACTGACTGAGCAAAGGTGTTGGACCGCTCTTATTGAAGTTGACCGATGTTCTAATCTCAAATGGCAATCCAGTCTATTGCGATACTGACAATTCAGAACGTGTAGTCACTGGTGCGGGTGTGTTCTTATCTCACCCAAATAACCAGAGCCTTAGATCTCCTGAGCATTTTGCTTTGAACAATAAACTGTTTATTCATATAATTACATACTGTAATGTGTCCTGTTTGAGAATACAAATGTGTTTTATTCCTACTACGTTTCAGTTAAGAGTTTATCTAAGTTATATATCAGGCATTTGGAGCTTTGAATTCGTCTGTAGTGAACTCTAAACATATATATTTTTAGCCTATTCATGTACCACGTTATAACCAAATATTCGACCTATCCAGGTTTCGAACAAAACTATTTTAAAGTTGAATGTACAGTACATCATCTGAATAAAACTGAAAAATGGTTATATATGGTGCATCACTTTGTATGGAGCAGAATTATGGGCTCTGAGAAAAAGGAGAGTAAGATACATATTTGGAAATCTTTGAGCTGTGTTGCAGGAGGAGAATAGAGAGGATAAAGGGGACAGATTGGGTGCCCATTGAAGACTATCTTAGAAGAGTCAATGACAAGAGAGCCATTCTGCAGGTTATTCTACGAAGAAAGTATGACCTCATAGGTCACATTATGAAAATAAATGTTGCTTATTGAGTGATGTCGTAGAAGGAAAAGTGCATGGGTGAAGGAGACCAAGAATATAACAAATGCAACTGCAAACTTAAACAAGTAGAAAGTATAAATTTTCAGGTTCCAAAATATGAAAGCTTCTGATAGGACATGTTGGAGGACTTAGTTTGAACAAGGCAACAGATACTATCTATAATAAATTACCAACTTGAAAAATTTGTCTTACAAAAGTTGTACAGTATTAAAGGAGACAAATAATTAATAATACTAAATTAGCGTTTGATATTAGGCTACTTGTATTAGGAATCCATCACGGGATGATCATTTAAATAAATGAAACTAACTTGGTTCATATTACAAAAAAAAGTATTTTTTGAGCCATTTAATTCCCAATTTATTTAATTCATATAATTCAAACAAACCGATTATGAGTAATCACTATTAAAATGTCTACACTTAGAGGTGAATTGGTCTGGTTGGGAATACACCCTGGCTATTTGAGTAAGAGCCAATCTCCTTATTCTTGCTGCTAGCCTCGCAGTCATTTAAATGGCAGGCAACTTATTAGGCTGGTTAAAAACTATACACACCTTGTGTCTACAGGATACTATATAAGGTTTTAACATAGGTGTGTATATGTTTTCGTATGTATGTATATGTATTATATATAAATAACTTTATGTACTTAAGCTCCAATTAATAAATTACAGTATTCAAAATCCTAGATTTCAGAAAATTCAATTCAAAATTCAATACATCCCTTGAGATATATTTGTGTTATCTGGGCTCTTTAAGGAAAATAATCTTGGTTTTATACAGAATTTAAGATGATCGTTTAAAGAATATTAAGATGTAATTTTTAAAAGAATTATAACATATATAAATTCAAAATATACATTTATAAATATTCTATTATTCTTTTAGGGCCCCAATACAATGATTTGTTGGATATTTTACTATTCAATATTACCTATATTCTTTATATTGAACTTAAACATTTTATTCATGGTGCGCTCTCATTTCCGAAAATGGACATTTTTGTTAAGACTAGTTTGGAAGGAGGTAGATTTTGGGATAAACGTGAAGGAAAAAGAAGGATAATTTGAAGGAGTTCCCGCATACTAAACAGAGATAAGATGAAAGAACGATCAAGAAGCACACAAAACATGACCAGCAATCACATTATTCATGGACAATCAACGACCCCTGAATGTAGGGTGGAGGGTCTTCCAGTCACCCTAACAGTGCATGTCTGGTTTCCAGTTTTTTTTTTCGAAAGATCAAAATATATAATGTTTGTCCACATCAAAGTATCAGTGACCACCTCTTTATTATATTTATATATATTTTTTATTTCAATACAACTACAAGTAAGAGTGCTAGTGGCATTGACAATTTTACACACTCTTTGCAATGCGTTTGAAATATAACTTTGTATCTCTAGATTAGTATAAACAGGGGGATGACTATAAATAACACAGAGTTTTAAAAAACTTCAGGGACCAATTAATTTATCATTTCTGAAAAGCAACTATATTCAAAGAAACTCTGGGAAGGAACAGTCCGGATTCCATAGATTGGCCATTGAAAACCTTAAGACAGGATATGCAAATATAATAATATCGATTTAAATATTATTGATCCCAACTTCTGTCACGTGGTTTAATGCGTTAAGCTCGTAACGTACTAGATTTCCTGTGATCGATAGACCTATTTTAGAATATCAGTTGGATACACTTCGGCTGATTTTATACATGTGATTGTCCTAGACCCTATTAAGGTTAACGTTGTTGCATTACGCTATAGCTGTGTCTTCATAACTGAAATAAATATTATGTGATCATATACCCAATACAAAAACGATACTCTCCGAGATATTATTGCAATCTATGAGCAAATGCGAAATGTATTTGGCTATGTATCTGTATCCGAAATTAATTAATGCTAAAAAAAACTTCATTATCCCTACCTCTTAGACTAATCAGTGAATTATCTTGGCTTTGAACTTAATAATTTAAATAGGTTGATAGTGAGCTAGTAACTTAGATAAAATGCCCCGAATTAATGGGGGAGAGGAGATACAGTCTAAGTGGAAAAACTACTCTGATAATTTTAAACTAAATTATGGTCTTCTAAATTTTTAAACTGATTTTTTTCCTATCTTTTGAATAACCTACGGATTAAAATTTGTTTCACTGGGCGCTCCAACTAAGATATATCTACTAAATACAGTTTAAGTTCCATAGCTATATAAATTTTATGAATAGAAAACCTAAATAATACATTTAAAGGTGTTTTGTAGTTTTTGTTGATGAAAAATATGGGGAAAATAATCACATTTTAACTAAATTTTGGATCTTGGTTTTTTTTCCATTCAATCCAGTTAACTCAAACATTAATTCAAAAGTTATTAAATTATTCCCTCATTTTTAGATAGTTAAACTTTAGAAATAAATATATTAAAACATATTACATTTTCATTTATTTACTTATTCTACTAAGTTAATAGTTATGTTCCTAGTCTATGAATGTATATGGCAACCCTTTCATTTCATTTAAACAGAATGTGTCAATTTACTATTATAAGCATGTAACATAACACTTATCAAGTTGAGTTAAGAGTTTAAAAACCAGTGAGGAAATAAATTTGACGTTTTTACTAGCTAAACTGGTTTAATTTAATCCACACAACAGAACCAGCATGTCGTGCTGTCATATGTGCTACGCCTTCTAATTCCTGTGTGGACACAATCGTAGTAAAGTGGTAGACACGGTCGACTAACACCAATTCCAGTGTTTGTTCGTAGTTCGGTGGTTGAAACTAAGACTGTTCGTGCGACAATGTCCGTTGTTCATGGTCTTTCAAGTGTTCTGAAAACCGGGTTCATAATGAGTTAATGTCCTGTCCCTGCATATTTGTACATGCGCACCAGACCAGAGCTTTTAAGCACCCTTTATTCAAATTTCACCATCATATACTTCTCAAATTTATGTTGTCATTGCTCCACCTATCTACGCAATTTACCTTTCCTATATTACCTGTACGAACTGGAGGTATTTAACTAATCATGGGCTGATCTTATGATCCTGGATAAATATTAATCTGGCAGATACATATTTCTATCTGGTTGATAAGTTAAATGTGCGTATTATGACTGCTAGATAGCATTTATCTGCCAGATAAAATGTATTTACCTATCACATTTTTATCGGGAGGTTTAGCCTGATAACCTTTATCTGAAAGATAAAATGGTTGTTGTCATAGTGACGCGTTGTTTTTCATGAAGTTTCGCGTATCAGAATCTGTTTTTAGGTTAAAATCTTGGTTCGCGTGTTTAGTATGCACAGGCCCAGGCTCTAGCTATATATAAAGTAAGAACATTTAGTTCACACTTTTATATAAACTGACAAGCTAATTTTAGAGCTCTATTTATATAAAAACAAATTATCAAAATGTGAGTACACTAAAGGAAATTTTGTAAACGTTGTACCCAATTATTAACCACATTTTGGCAGAAACTGAAATTAGTAATTGCAAGACATCTTAGCTTCTGCACCCAGGTGACGCCATCTGTTTACTTGCACTCATTTAGCCGCCATTATTTAACAAAGTGTAGAGCATTGTAGCTACTAGACAGGTTCTACGCATGCGCGCACCAGTAAAAACCGTATAAACCTTGCGTTTTATGCATAACATATTTATTATCCTTACAGATAACTATCTGGCAGATAAATTCAATTCATAATACGCGTAAAATATTAATGTGGCTGATAACCTTTATCTGGTAACTATTTTTAACATCCCGATAGCAATATTAATGCGGTAGTCATAAGACCGGCCCTTAATGTTGTATTAATTATCACTCGCTGATTCCACGAGAGCCCATAGATGCTGGTGCGGATTTAGATGTTAAATGTGCTACGCATATACAGGGGGTGGGTGTGGTGCATAATTAGGTATACATTATGGAAAAAGCTTGTAATACAATTTAGTTTTATGAATTACAATTGAGGATAGTTTGATTAAGTACATTTGAGGATCGCATACAACTTGCAATTACATTCAATCTTGTAAGTGTTCAAATTGATGTCAATTATTGCAAACGTTTGTTTGTTTTATTGTTGCAGTGATTTCCTTGTGTCATAATGGCTGGTAATCTAACCAACGACCAACGAAAATTAATTTTAAAACAGTATGGGTAAACAGAGAATTCTGAAAGAGTTCGACAGAAATGGTATAAGGAATTTGGTACCCCGCCACCATTTAGGCAAACCATTTACAGGATACGTGACAAATTTGACTACTGAGTCCATTTGAAATTCTCCAAAGAACGGTCAACCAATCAGCGT
>JBCFYV010009882.1:49725910-49998410 GCA_039000515.1 Timema cristinae
ATTAAAAATATTAGGGTGTTTGTTATAAAATGAGGCATTCAGTCTTGAATTAAATGATTCCCAACTGTTGGTAGTGCAATTCGTTGTTGCTGCAAATTCATCCTAAATCGTATGAGGAAATACTTCATATGTTTAAATGTAGGTATCGAATACGTAGTCAATAAATAATAGAACTTTCTCCTCTGTGGGTAGAACAGACATCAAGCCTTCGATGAAACAGTTTTCAATTTCTTCTGGATTCAGAATAGGAAGTCAAAAAATATTTTAAGAGCTTTCCGGTCTCTGAATTTGTTTTATATTCTTTTTCTAGTCCCAGATGCTTGATTTTTGCCAACAACTTTGCCCCAGATGAAAGCGAAAACTTCCTATTTTGATGGAGGGCCAGACATCACGAGCAGTGGTGTTTTACAGATCTTTCGAGATCTATATATATTTGTTTAGGGTCAAGGGTCAAATAACTTGTGTTGCAATAGGTAACAACATGGGTGAAAGTTTATGCATAACTTTTAGTTTCCCCGTCCGGTTGCAAACAGAATACAAGTGGTACGTGCACATCATTTACAAGTCCGTGGATGGTGAAAAATTGTGTGAAAAGCTTGGGACAACTTCTCAAGTTCCGTCAACATAGATCATAGCCATCCAACATAACAACTGCAGATTATATATTGTTGAAAAAACCACTATTGTTGATATCTTATCATTAACTAACATAAATAGTTCATATTTGTTGCTTTGTCTTAGTGAATTTATCTAATGGATATTGTGTTTCAGTAGTACTTTTTGATAGGCTAGGGTGAATTGCAGTACGTGCAGTAAGTATATTTCTCTTTATGCTCGAGGCATCCTGAGACGACGTCAAAGTGGGCACATCTTCATTCCTTAATTCTGTGAGTAAAATTTTAGACGATCTTGTCTAAATAACTTCAAAAGTTTTCCTTTATAAGGAATTACTTAACCATTGCCTATTAATTTTTTGTTCAGCCAATTTTTCATATGTATGCTTACTAAAACTTTCCACTATGCAATAATTACCATTAAGTTTAATATAACACTTACACGTAGATACAGCACAAGTACAGCGTTGCATTCCATCCTTCAGAAGTGTATGATATCTAAACTTATAACCATGAAATATAAAACTTCGTCTTATACTTGTCATAGCTTCCAATGTACCGGAATGCTCTGCACTGTGTAATTGAGATATGATGTTATGTAGGCCAACAGCATAAAAATACAACGGCTTTTCACTGTTTAACTGCCAACAATGCAAACAAAATGGCACTATATAAACTTGAAACATAATTATTATCGTATATAATGCTTGGATTCAGAAAGTATAGTGATACTTTTCAAACTACAGCCAGGTATAACACGCGGACTCAGTTTACCTATCCATTTCAAAATATTGGGACCCATTTTACGTACACATTTGAAAGTAGTGAGACCCATTATGCATATTGGTGAAAGGGGTCACAACTCTTGGGACCCAATTTAAGTAAACCCACCCTCACAGTATCCTGGAGGAAAATTAAAGGGAAACCCTTGCTGGCAGATGTAAAATATTTAATGATCCAAATATATTTATTTCAAATATAATGATTGCATTTTATTATACATTTATTTGATTAATAAAATATATATTTATAATGCCAGTTGTAAAAGTGTTTGTGTACATATTTAATATTTTGGGAGATTAATAAAACTATTTTTGGCAGTAATGTTAGTAAAATTTTCTCAACTAAAAGACAATTTATGTATAAATATTTAAAATAATTGTTTAATAAGTGTTGTGTGGGGGTGTATATTAAGTTGATGAGATTACTAAATAAATCTTCTGCCCGCGGGGAAAAATGATGATCAAATTTGGCCCTTGGGATATAAACCATCGGACCACCCTGCTATTGGCCCGAAGCGGGTATTTTAAAGTTAATTCATAGGATATTTAACTATACTAATATAATGTTACTACAACCAAAATTTAGGATCAGGGATGGAATTAAATCATTGTTAGTTTTGTTACCTTCTATCATTGAATACAATTAATTTTAAATGTACCTACATAACCATGACATACCTATGTTATAAATTTCACTATACGAGTTAATTTTAGCTCAGTATCTTGTGTGTCTTGTTTTTATAATTTTTGAAGCAGTTTTTTCTTGTCCCTTGGCCAAAAATGTTTTCTTTATTTACGGCATATTGATATTTCTTAAGTGCGCTTTGTTATCACTGTAAATTAGCAATCGTGCCTTGTATTATTTCACTATGGTATAGCTTATAACATAGGATCATAGCGTAATCAATCCATTGAGCTAAGACTGCTATTTATTTATTTCTTACATAATCACTTATTTCTAGTGGCATTCAAGTTTACCTTAAGGTCTTAAGTGTACTAGTTTCACATTCGTTCCAGATGAATGGTTGTACTGAACAAACTGATTTGTCTCCACGCAGAATAAATAAACTCTGAAACTCTTGAAAAAATCACAAAGCTGGCTCTTGTTTGTCTGAGATTAAGTTAGATAGCCTTAGCTATGATTTAAATAATTTATACCTATGTTCCGTATGTTTCGTAGCTTTCAGTACGACAGGTCTATCAACATTTTCTAGTTTTAAAATTCGTGCAAGTAGTTTTGCATTGTTTTCATTGGTGTTAATAATACAACAAATAAATTTTACCGGTTTATCATAAGTTAAGATTCTAGCCATGTTTAATCCTTCGTTTATCTCAATTTTCTTTTCAGGATAAAGGCCTATACCTCCTTTTAATAAATCTAATTCTTATATTTGCTCACATGTGGCAGATATTGTGATAGTGTTTGGTATCATAGTATTCATTTTCAAATAAAATAATTAGCTTCCTATTCTAATAATTAAAAGATTAAACCCTTATATGGCATGATGTATAGTATATATTTGCAATATTCCTATCTAAGATGACTTATTCCCTTCATGAAATTTGTAAACATTTAGGATTTACCTACCAAAAATTAGCATCACTATTACTTGTCTTTTCTCTAACACATTGGTTTTGAGAATAATTGTTTGAGTTTTTAATTAATCTTTATTTAAATTTTTTACTTCCTTATACAAACAACACTCATTTACAATGCTTTGTTCAAACCCAGTGTCTATTAAAACTTATGGTTTACATTTATTTTTTTAATGTCTTTATAGGCAATTCTAGCACGCTAGAAATAACTTCTAATTTAGTAAAATCTTCACCTGCTAATTTTCATCAGCAGACATTTCTTGGAAAAATTCTGAAGGCTCTAACAGTCTCGTTTCCCTTCCCCTGTCCAGTTATAATAAATGGTTCAGTTTGATATAGATTTTTTCTGCATTCTTTTACGTTTTGAAAATTATTAAATTTTCTTTGACGTTTAGAACAAAACTTTTATTATAACTACTTTTACAAAAACTATTGTAAGCTGTTCTTACACTTTTCTTCCCTGAACTGTAACTATTATTCCCTGAGCTGGAAATATTCTTCTCTGGTCTGTAATCATCCTTCCCTTGGCAAGAATTCTTCTTCCCTGAGCTGTAACTAGCCTTCTCTGTGCTGAAACTCTTCTTTCCTGAGCTGGAACCCCCTTTTCCCTGGGATGGAACACTTCTTCCTTTGGCTGCAAAACTTCTTCCCTGGAATGGAACACTTGTTCCCTGGGCTGGAACTCTTCTTTCTTGGGCTGCTGGAAATATTATTCCCTGGGCTTGAATTATCCCTCCATGGGCTGGAACTCATATTCTCTGGGATGGAACTTCTTCCCTGGTCTGGAACTTTACTTCCCTGGGCTGGAACTCTTCTTGACTGGGCTAAAACTCTTCTTCCCTGGGTTGGAAATTTTCTTCTCTGGGGTGGAAGTTTTCTTACCTGGGTTGGAATTCTTCTTCCCTGGGCTGGAATTTTTCTTCCCTGGACTGGAACTATTTTGACTTGAACTGTAACTCTTAATCTCTGGTCTGGATATGTTCTTCCTGAGACTGAAACTATCCCTCCCTGCGCTAGAATTATCATTTCCCGGGCTGAGACTCTTCTTCTCGAGGCTGGAACTATCCTTTCCTGGGCTGAAACTCTTCTTCTTGAGGATAGGACTCTCCTTTCTTGGGATGGAACCATCCTCAGTTGGGCTGGAAATCTTCCCGAGGCTGGAACTACCCTTCCCTGTGATAAAACTCTTCTTATCGAGGCTGGAACTTTAGTGAAACTGAACTCAATTTTCTAATGCTAATACAGTCGTGCGATCGCTGAATTGGAACTAGTTAATTCATATACTTACAAATCTCACAATTTTATAATGTGCTTTGTTAAATAGTGTTAAAATAAGATTTTAAGTGAGATTGGAAAACAATTTAAAGAAATGACTCTCAACACACCTTGCTAGTATTCCAAGACATAACTCTCCTTCACCTTCAAACCATACCAGCCTTCGTGCCACCATATCACAATGTCAATACTCAACATTAACTTTATTCAACAGTTTTTTCTATATATTACTGCCCATCCCGTTTTAATTGTCAGCAAGACCACTATTAGGCTAAGAACTCATTGGATCCGTATTCATCCGAACGGCTGGATACCGATTATGTACGAATATGGGCGTACGCGTTGAGCGCGCTCACTGGTTGCGTCTTCGTCCGATGCAATAATTTGCACAAAGTTTTTGCCTACCAACATGAAGTATAACCTTAACTGTTTAAGAATTCTCTTTTAATGAGCCAATAAAGACGGTCTGGCAATATGAACTATAACCTATAGGCCTACCCATTAAAGAATTATATTTTAATCTGACAAAGAAGATGCCATAGAAGAAAAGAATGGGTGGATGAATTATATGAAAAGAGAGAAGAACTGGAAGAATTTCATCATATTTGGGCAGATTTTAAAAATGACAAGAAGCTGTTTTACACCTCTTTCTTAAGACTAAAGAAACATTTGAATACATTCTGAACAATGTAAAGTCCAAACTGACTAGATTAAGTAATTTCCTCGAAATCAAATCACCCGAAGAACGTCTAGTTCTATCTTTGAGGTATGTATAAAAATAAAAATAGTATATTGTACAAATATAATTCAAATCCACATTTATTAATTACTGTATCCATTTTCGGGGTATAATTAAAAAAATAGCTAGTGACAGAAGGCAGGATAGTTTAGTTGTGTGTATTATTAATTAGTGATTGTTGTTAAACACTAAGTTTTTGTAAACTTATTTGAGAGGAATCATTGTTTGAATATCTTGGAGTTTATCTCAAAATATCACTATTCCAACTTGATTCTGATGGAAATTTAGCTGCGGGGAAGTTGGTTCTTGTGCATACTGCTCATCAATAAAAACTTACTGTAACATACCACGTACAATTAGCTTACGAGTTATAGGTATATATTTTAAAAAATGGGTTAAAACTCATTAAAAATTGAATGTAAGAATCGTTTGCATTTTCCTGGATTTTTTTTTCTCTTCAACTTGTTGTGATATTTCATCATAGTTTGTCTTCCATTACCTACATTTTATTTTTGGTGGTGACTTAAACATGCTTTATGAAGTTTGTTCTTGCGGTGGAGGAACTAAGGTATCTACACTGGCTGACTTAGGTGAAATTGGTGAGTCAAAAATTACGTCTTGTCAGAAGTATTTGGAATATTACCTTTTAAATCTCTATTATTCATTGTATATTTGAGACAGATTAAAAACTAAAAAAAAGGCTACTTGGAGATTTTTTTTTACACTAGTCACTTCTTCAGATCTAGTTTAAATATACTTTTTCAGCTCTCTTCTAAATATCTTTCCAAGTCCTCTCCATTTTCTCTTCAAATTGTCAACTGAAACATATGAAATACTTATACTACTATTTCAGATACTTAGCAAGAAGCTCATCTTTCAATATATCTGGATTTTCATTTAGAGCTTATGAGAATACGGTAGGTGGAATCCTACATGACATATGACGTGTAGTTTGGGATAATCTTCAATGGATTCATATGAAATTTCTATCAAATGAAGATATGATCAATGTCGTAGATTAATTATGGTCTAAATGGAAATGACCTAATTGTGAACATTGCTTTGATGGCAAAAATATACGAATCAAATCTCCTAAACATTCCGGCAGCATATTTTGAAACTATAAATAGTATTTCTCCATTGTATTGCTTTGGAATACTCGTATCACGGTTAAGTAAATGTTAGAGCCTATCAGTAATATAAGCAATCTTTTTTAGAGTAGTTAGGTTGGCTACGTACTGAAAACATACAGACCGAATTTGTACAACTGCTTTGCAGTATATATATAGGAAGCGCACATGGTGGTACATCAAAAGTGCGCTATAGTTGGTAGTTCCTGGTTTCTGAGCCCCATATAGCAACACATTTTGTTGGTTCGTTCACGAACGACACAACTATATTTCAATTCGAATTGCATTCTGTTTGCATCCTAGGCTACCTAACATAGCTAACATAACCTAGCTTAGCCTTTAATAACTTAACCTTACCTTACCTAACCTAACCTAACCTAAACTGAATTCACTTAACATAACCTGATCATGTAATTTTACTATTTTATTGTAATTTTTTGTAGATAGTAAGGATGTTGTTTACAATATATGTTTGCTATGTTGACACATTATGTAGTTTTTTCCCCAGTGCGATTCGGATACAATTTCTAGATAGGATTTTACATCATTTTTCTTCCTCTTATGCGCTCTTGATGTTCTACGAACTTGGTCTTCATCTGAAACCAGCTGAGTCAGTGATTTTGACAACGACCATATCCGTAATTATATTATCTGTAACTTTTATCCATTACTGTTTCCATCCTATGACCTGGGTAAGTTTTTTATTCAAGCCATATATTTTCCACTACCGGCTTGCTAGGTATGTCGTAGTTTCATATGCCTTATAATATAACTTAAGACTAGAGTGGGCACAACATACAATCCCCGGCCATTAATTTATCCATGTGAAGAGGTAAACTCATATTTCACCGATGGTAAATTTTGGTGCTATGCGGGGAATCGAATCCGGGACCCTTAGCTCAGTAGACAGACACGCTACCAACTGAGCGAAGATGTCGTATTGTAATTAGATGAACACAATAGACTAAACTGGGATACGAGCTTATTAATATAGATCAGTAATCGACCTTTTAACTACTAAGCTATTAGGATGGATCTGGCCTATATGCAGGGTAGGAAGGTTAACGTTTTGTTTACAAATGACTTACAATCAAATATATAAATGTTTCTCAGCCCTTTTTACAAATATTTTCTTGCGCTTTTTTGTTTATCTTACTCAGATAAACCCCCAACTCCTTGTCCCTTCCCCAAAGAACACCTACTAATCAACTATAACAAAAAGGTCTGTCAATAGAAGAAAAAAAGTGGATTAAAAATAGAAGAGCACAATTCTCAGTCTCAACTAAATGGTCCCGCGGTCTTCTTTCACAATGACGTTAGAACCCAAGTTTTTGACACTTGATTAACGAGCACATTCCCGCATTGCAACTTCTTTTTAAAAAATAAACGTTTTAACTGTTCTTTTTTGTTATGTTTCTTCTTACTTTTTACCATCTTCCCTCGAACTCCTTGAGGTCAACCCCCTTTAAAAGATGTGACTAAAGATAAGATGTACAATGTAAGATAGTTGTATATTCTACCTTGAAAGGATGTCTTTATGTCACTCAATTTGGTCCACCCAACCATTAATAAATGAAAAAAAAATTGTGGTATGTATCTTTGATAATTAATTTCAACCTATTTTTGCCCAAGGAGTAAAACTAGGGCTGTCAAGTGGCAAATGTAACTCTATTATGTATTCTGAGGGTGGTTGTTCTTATTTTTTACCTAGATTAGTGTCGCTGAGAGAATAAAATCAACATTTATGTTCATTATTTAAATTATTTCTTAATGAGCATATCTCTTACCGAAATAAAATATACCAAGGATTTTAGTTCGTGAAGGTGAATTATATATAACATATTTTTATTCGTTGAGATTAAATTAAATATGACCAAGAGAAAGAGCCTGTGTAGTGCTTTTTATGTTTTTATAGATGTACAGTATAAACAGTACAAATATAATCAAACATCTTTTAGCATAAGCAGAAGTTAGTCCGATATTTATACCATCCATGTACAACACTTATATACATCTCTCACTTATATAAATAGTTTATTTGTATTTTCCCGATAAATACTCAACCGATTTAGACAGAATTTTCACTAATGTGATCTTTATACTTTCAGGACTGACAGAGACTATCTATTCCTGTTAAAACACAATAATAGTTTTTTTAATATTCTGTCTTAAGCTACACGACCAAATGTTAATTTATTTAAATCCAAAGAGTAATAGTTATGAAATACAGTTTACTCTAAAGTTCACAGGGAAATTATATTTTGTTTTAGTTGATTGTTTCGTATTGCCATTATTAGGTAATAAGTGTTTATTTGAGAAATAAAAACTGCACATGTTCCACATTTTTATTTAATGGATCTTACACTTAGGTAAATAAATATTTTGACAATAAGATTATTTCTCCCATTAAAAAGAAGCTTAAACTTCATAGTAATAGAGTAAAATAGTCATATACATAAAATATCATGCATATTTGTGTGTAAACGCTGTAACTTCAAGACCAATAAACATTTTATAAGTACTTGGAAATACCTAAAGATGTGCATCTCAGGCTTCTTTTTTTTTTTCACTTTTACCTACAATGAGACTAACACCTTAGCCAGCCTTTCTGTTGGTGCGGTTTATTTAAAAAACTTGGCAACTGAAACTTTGTATTCTTTTTATAGGTAACCTAGGAGTGCGAAATTAATTGTTTATGTATTTTAAATATATATATATACTTTTCTGAAATAGATACCTTAGACTCCTTGACCATCACTTCGGTCATCTAAACTTGACCACTTGAAATAAAAATGGTCATATTATATTTTCATACCATTCCTTTTTTACACGTGACAATAACTTCACAAGAAACCTCAGGTAGTCAAGCTTGCCCTTTTTGGCGGATGGCTTTTGAAGCTCTCCAAAGTAAAGAAGTTCCAGCTTATGGACTTTTCGATATCTGAGAGGCTGAAAACAGGTATATATATATTGAATACAGCCATTATACCAAAATGAAAATAATGTACTGTAGATGCACAAGCTTTTGGCTTTGAAACTTAGTACTTTTGATTGTTGGCTGGGATATGAAAAGTATGTTAAGATGAGAGGTGAGCCTTCTTGAACTTCAAATGGATTTGGATTGTTTTATACATCTAAAGAGAATATTTAGGTATGACTCAGGAGTACAAATTCTTTCTTGGTATAATTTCACTGTCCCATAGAGTTCAAAGTTACGGTCACAAACACAATAAGAATCGTCTCTTACTAGAAAAATATGCTCTAGCTCAACTTCTAAAGTTTTGGAAAGCCAACTACAAAACTAGAACAATATTCTATTATTGTTCTGGTTTCCGGCAGAGTCTGAGATCAAATAGATCTTCTTCGTCTTTTCTCTCTCCTATTTACTTCAAATAAAATCATAGAGAAAAGAGAATACAGAGTGTGGGTATATTTTTGCTGATTTTCTATGAAAAAAAGTAAAGGCACTAATGTCATCGTTGTGGAAACGAATGTTAAGGAGGAACATCCCTAAAACCCTCTTATCAAACCGAAAAGCGACAGTCTGTTTATACAGCGGCAAATTCTAACCATTGTCAAACTCGATAACCAAAACACTTACATCATTATGAACCACACTTGCAATTCTGTATTTGAGATCTTTGTATCCATCGACCTTCTTTTGGTGAACCTTGTAGTTAGTTTTGAACAGGTCTTTAAGATTTTTTACGAGTAAAATTTCTAATTCAGCGCAACGGCACAAGTATCAAGGTGAGGCTGCCA
This sequence comes from Timema cristinae, assembly GCA_039000515.1. Taxonomy (NCBI): domain Eukaryota; kingdom Metazoa; phylum Arthropoda; class Insecta; order Phasmatodea; family Timematidae; genus Timema; species Timema cristinae. The sequence continues at coordinate 49,735,809 of JBCFYV010009882.1, forward strand.
TGAGAAAAGAGATTTCTTTATTTCATTGATAATAGGTAGCGTACTTTATTTGAACATTTTGCCCAGTTTTTACATATATTATGTTGATTTTATCCAGAATATTTAGACTATGACTATTACAATATTTTATTGATGTTGATGCATCAACATACTGTTACTTTTTTTTTCAGAAGCAGTGCCCAATGTCCTTTGATCAAATCCCAAACTTTAGGGGCAATCTTTTTTGATCCGTTCGAATCATTTCCCCTCATGTTAGCTAATACAGGTGATTTCCCGGTACGTAACTTAAGCTGATTGGCCCGAAATCTATTTGGAGCAATCAATTGACTCAAATATAAATCAAAAAGAAAAAAGAAATGTTGTATTCAAAAAAGGCACGTGCAAGCTTATACATTTTGGCTTCTACTAACTTCTGTAGTCAAAATATTGAAATAACATTTTGTGATTATATGGATGACACAATAAAGCACTTAACTCAAAAAGGTCACTTTACCTTGCACCCAGATTTATTGTGGTAAAAGAAAATATATTGTAAAACTTCTCATTATTCGTATTGTTAGTCTCCATTTTGTTCACAATTATAGCCTCTTTAACTTTTGTTAAAGTTAAAAACATACATTTACTTGTTCAGAGTATTCAGTGCTGCCCTTAAAATTGGAAGTAGAGTTGCCACAAATTACGTGAAAATTGCCTTGCATCCTTGCCCTGCCTAAAATTAAATGCATTAGTTAAGGATTTTTATGGTAAAAATTGTGTTAATATGGCCAAACATTGATTTAAAATAATGTAGTCATATTCGTATTACTACATTGTTCCTCAAATGCACGAGTATATTTGTATTTCCATTCAGATCAAACACAAAATCGAAGACAGGAGTTGCGTGTACGCAGATTAAGTCGTTGTATAATTCTGGCAGAAACAAAGCTTTCGAAAATAAAATCATAATTTTTTGCTTTAAAAATAAATACATTTTCTATTGGATTAGTGTTATGTGATGGGTTTGATAATATCCACCAAGAACGCCAATAAAATATTTGATTTATGAATAGGCCTTTGTTAAAAATAATTTGAGTAACTTTTTTAACTACAAGATACTTTCATTTCTGAAAGAGCTCTATCATATAAAGGAGGTCTTAGGGATTTAGTGATTTTAATATTAATCAATTCAGTGTATTAATTTAATTGCACAGAGATGCACTACAAACGAGGTTAACACCAGATAATACTCATTATATTTAAATTAGAAAATACCTATTGCATATTACTTTATCATTATAAGATTCTTTGGTTAAGATATAGATGTTTATTTGGAAGAGATCTCAGTTATCAATTTGAAGCTAAATAGCAAATTTCAACTTCAAAGATAATACAGAGACCAATATATTGTTGACAAGTAACATCTTAATAACACTCTAATCAACACTCTGAAGAAATATTATTTTTGGGGGAAAATATGTTTACTCAAGAGATAATTTTGAATTTATTGGGTACACGAGACTAGACGTGAGTAAGGGTGACAGTTCATTGCATGGTGCTGACCAGAAACCTCAACAAGGGACGTAGCTTGATCCTGATCTGGTAAAACCAACAACTCGGCCGATATTATACATAAAGTATCACAACACACCCATGTACCGTCTATTTACCATAAAAGGTAAACAGCTTAACTTGTTTGATTACACTATGGGGAAGTTTATAGGTTAGTGGAATCAGTTGAGATATCAAAGCAAGCCTTCTACCTCTCAGTGTAAATGAAATTAACATTATATTCGAATTGCCAACTTTAAGAAGACATCAACAATAATGTACCATGATGTCCAAAGCATACTTATGTTTAAGTTCATCTAAAACATTATTTATAAGATAATTTGTGTAATTAAGAGCCTATCTTTGGTAATATTGCTAGCTAATGACTGGCATATTAGTTTGAAGATTTTCATAGATAAAATTAATAAATCAAGCGATGTGCCCAGAACAACTATTAGCTAAAAACGTATTACAACAAATACATCTCTTTCTACTTGGTGACAATTTATCAAGATTCTATGAATATTTCACCGAAATCTGTCTAGGAGCGTTATCTCACCGATTCTGAAAACATTTTCACTAAAGAACCAATTCGATGTTGGTATGAATACAGAATGTATTCGTTTCTCAAGACCATTCTCTGTTGATCAGGAAGGTTTAATCTGAGGGGCATGAGGTATGCAAAGTAGCATGTAGAATACACATGGCTGGTTTTAATCTAGAAACTAAATATACCATGCTTACTTTGTATCAGTCCTGTAGAATAATAAAATTAGTATGAACATGACTTGTGACAAAGTCGTTTGAACTTGCATTGAGTACTATAACTCACACCAACTAGAAAATAATTTTTCTCCTTAAAAGTATTTTTTTTATTTTTCGGCTTTACCTAGGGATATGGCCTGAAAATAGGCTTGACACTATAATGATAGGAAATTTATTTATACTATTAATTTATTTGAATAATTTTAATTTTAATTATTTAAACTCAATCAAACACTCCCCAATACAGATTGTTTTTTTCTAGTCGGAGTGAAACTTTTCCAATTACTTCTTTTCAAAGCTCATCGCTTGGTCTTTAAGTTTATTTTTAAACCTTAAAAATATACCATACTTGGGTTCACCAATGATTTTAGTTTATAAAAATAATATACTTTCCATTCCAAAGGTTATGAATTCATAAGGTTTTTTTTGTAAGGTGTCCTGGTACACAGTTTAGTCATAATCATACATTAAATTTACTAATGGGTTAGGAGTGAGTAAGGTGGGATTTTCAGAGGAATTGTACCCGAATTGGCGTGCTAAGATAGTGGGAAACCATTTAATAAAAGCTACCCTCAATACAATTAAACCAATTTGTGAATAGTTCATCATCCCTAAAAAGGGTTTTTTGAAATAGGATATAATATCAATGCAAATATTTGTCTTTGTGAATAAAGTCTAAGTTTTAATATTTATTATTTATTTATTTATTTAGCACCACGTCTTACTACCCGTTCGAGTTAGACGCTTAAGTATTAATTACGCTAATGGATTAGGAATTAGGAAGTTTGAATTTAGAGAAAGTGAACTCAAATTAGCGTGGAGGGATAGTGGAAAACCTTTAAATATTTACATATATTTTATTTTAAATTACGTTCAATACCTTAACTATAAATGGTTCATAATATGGGTTAGGGATGAAGAACATATTTTATAAAAAGTGTACTATCATTAGCATAGATTGAGGATGTGAAAATCACAGTGATAACTTACATGTGGGGAACCAGCCTCAGTGCAGATAGACAAAATTGAAGACTTTACCTCTCCAATACCAGTAGCTCAGTCTATTGCGAGACTGATACCTTAAAATCTGGTATTGTGTGATGTTTAAGACTGTGGTTCTCAAACTGATGGTATACCAGGTGGTCCGAAAATGGGACCATAAGACAAGGCTATGAAAATTGGGCTATAAAATGTGTACGTAAACCAATGTTATATAAATATGCGGTCTTTATTGCTTGATAAAAAATTTAATTGGATTATTTCACACTTCTACAAGTGAAAGGTAGGTAGTATATTAAGATGGGCGGGTCCAGGTGTACTTCGAACGCCTATCAACATGCCAACTATTAATAAGATTTTAAGACACACTTGTCTAAGGATTACTGAAAGTAAACCGAAATAATTAAATAAGTTTGGAGGAGATATATGTGTAACTCTTGGAGTGTTGTATATATTGTGTATTTCTAAACAATGTGTTATATGGGGGCTAGGATGCCATATTATATATTTTTTTAATTATATTTCACCAATTTAATTAATGTATGTGCACATTTTAACAAATATACAAATTTATCTTTCAATTATTTCCGTATATGCTTCAGTGGCAACGTGGTCTAAGGCGTCTCTCTCGCAATAGACTAGAATGCAGATGACAGGGAGGTTGGGGCTCTAATCACGGTTTGAATGTACTGAGCAGGCCCACCAGGTGGTCAAAACGGGTCAGGTACCAGGGGCAAAGCGCACCCCCTCCTCCGCCCTCCTCACCTATCCTCCCCCCTCCTCCCCCTCTCTATTTGGACTACTCCACTTAAGGTGGAGTGCTAGTGAGCGTGAGTTTAAGGCAGTATTTTTGCAGTTTTTATAGCACAAACATCTTTTGGCCAAAATAAATCAAATATTTCTTCTATCGAAACATAGAATTTTGTTTTCTGCACATGCTAATCTCAAAAGTTGTTGAATATCTGTCATGATCATGGCGGCATTTGGTGACAAACATTTCTCTTTATTTAAAAAGTTTGTCACCAAATGCTGCCATGCTCATGACAGATATTCAACATTGGTTGAGATTAACATGTGCAGAAAACTAAACTATATGATTCTATAGAAGAAATATTTGATTTATTTTGGCCAAAAAATGTTTGTGCTATAAAAACTGCAAAAATTAATGCGCTCACTAGCACCCCGCCTTAAGTGGTGGTGGAACTTTATTGGTATAGAAAGGCAATTATAGAAACAAGGTTTTAATGGGCTATGACTCCCAAACAAAAGGGGGCCCTAGGGACCACATTAAATGTTTTAAAATTGTATGCACCTGAACGAAATTTGGAGTCACCCTCCACCAATTTTTTAAAAATTTGGATGCCCCTAAAAGAAATTTCGAGAGATTCAACTTGAAATTTTTGGAAACGTAGATGATTATAATATAAAAAATTTCAAGTGGTCTTCCGCAGAAAATTTTGATAATGAGATGCCTTTAAAAGCTATTTGATGTGTGATACAAGGCCAGTTTTAAACTTACTATTTGAGGATATCAGAGGGAAGTGTAACTTATATAAAAGGGGAGATGTAATTCCAGACGATGGGGGATTTTATTCCAGTCAGAAGAGAATATTTACATCGGGGAAAGTTCCCCCCTGTTACACCACCACTGATCGAATTAGGTTTGTACATTTTTTTAAATATTTTTTTCACGTTTACAAAACAAAAGTAATCTAAGTAAATTAATAAATGAACACTGAAAAATTAAACACAAAATGTAATGCTTAGATATAAATTGAACTTGATTCCCTTCCATCTCTCTTCCCAACATAATGGGCTCATGCTTTTGGTAGAACCGGGCCTAGTACCAATATTTGGCCCCACGTGGTGTTTCTGGTACTGAAAGTGGTTTTTCCTAGATTGTTTTCCAATCTTCCTACAAGAAAATGCCTTTACATTTCCTCATACCTAGCTCATTAGCATTTAGTATATATGCGTAGAATCTGAAGAGGTAAGGGATACATGGTACTAAAAATAAATAAGAAAGAAAAAAGTATAGGTATTTTATTACAAAATTCTGGACATCTTTTTCGATGACCGTGTGTTTGTACTGTACATAACATATAAAAGATTTACCTAAGGTCAGCAATATTTAGGAAACCTTTAACCCTAGTATCAATAATATTAGTAAGTGGCTAACATTACAAACTATATACGATGACTAACTTTAACGGCACCATTGGGAGTCGAATAAGGGTTTATATGTTCCATAGCAGTCACCTCAACCCCCAGTCATTGGGGCGGGTTCCCAGACCATGTTTACTAGGCGCCATCTGATTACTTGTCTGTTACAGTCTCCTGTATATCCCTTGCATTCCAGACGGACGACAGATACATACATAGCTAGCGGGCTCACTAGCAGATGAAGATACTGAACCTGATACAGGTACAATTATACCTGCAACAGCGGCATATGCAGCAGACCGTTTGGTGCTTGAAAGGTATACTTTTAATTGTAGACACTATTCATAGATTCTGACCAGGCATCAACGCGAGTAAATCTAGGTTCTAGCTGGGGTTGTGGCTTGGTTATAGTTATACATTACACTCAGACTGTTTGTGTGTAAGGTAGCGGCTTTGTTATAGTTATACATTAAACTCAAACTGTTTTTGTGTAAGGTAGCGGCTTTGTATAGTTACACATTACACCCAGACTGTTTTTGTGTAAGTTAGCGGCTTTGTTATAGTTACACATTACACTCAGACTGTTTGTGTGGAAGGTAGCGGCTTTGTTATAGTTATACATTACATTCATACTGTTTGTGTGGAAGGTAGCGGCTTTGTTATAGTTAGTTATACATTAAACTCAGACTGTTTGTGTGTAAGGTAGCGGCTTTGTTATTAGTTATACATTAAACTCAGACTGTTTGTGTGAAAGGTAGCGGCTTTGTTATTAGTTATACATTAAACTCAGACTGTTTTTGTGGACGGTAGCGGCTTTGTTATAGTTATACATTATTCAAAACTTTTATTTCATCTTAGTTATATTTATCTATTAGACTCGGTTGTGTGTGTATGCAATATTGCAGTTTGGATCTAGTTATCTATTAAGCTTTGGTTGTGTGTGTTCAAGGTTACATCTTTGTTATAATTATCAATTAGACTCAGGCTGTGTGTGTGAAAGGTTACATTTTTGTTCTAATAATCTATTGCAATCAGGTTGTGTGTGTGTATAAGGTTGCAACCTGACTCAAGCTATATATTACATTCGTATTGTATATATGGAAGTCTATGTCTGTAACCAGTTACGAAACATTTATAGTAAGGTTTAAATTTGTCAAATAACGCCTGTGAAAAAGTTGGTGGGTCAGTTCAAAGTGTAAACATTAAATTCTTTTATTTAGTTTGGCATGTTTTTACGGAAAATCTTAAATGTTACCTGGTTTTGTGTATATTAATTTCTGCAAAGTGTTTTATATTGTTTAAAAGTAAGGCATAATCGATTATCAAGATTGCAGACTGGTTCAGACTGTAGGGCCATAATTCAGGAGTGTGACTAATTTCACACTGTATATGTTCAATGTGTTGAAAAGTCTAGGAGACTCTCTCCTATACCAGAGATGTCCAAACTTTTACACTATACCCCCCTTAATATATTTTATAAAATTTTCGGCCACATCCTTCATGTTTAAAATAATTTTTAAAATGTAATAACTCAGCTTTGTAAATACTACTTTCCCAAAAAGTTTGTTGTTTTATAGCTTTGGGCACATTTAGGACAGAAATAAGACGAAGAACGTTTCAACTTGAGGTGTCTTTAAATTATCGTCTGTATGTAGGTAAGTTTTTTTTAACACGTTTGTTAGATAATTATAAACAAGCTTTTCATTTTTAGTATGACTAAAAGTCTAAGTAATTAATTAATAGCTTAATAGTAATGCACGTGTAGTCTAATACATATAATGTGATTTATTTATCGGAGGCCACCTCCTTAAAAATTCTATCACTGAGGTGGATACGTCCACTGTTTTATTTTCGCAGAGTCAAGACGAAAGAATCTATCAGAAATTTAGAATTTAGTAGTTGTTTCCTCTTGTTGATTTGTTTTAAAACACATCTTTCGAAATCCTTAACTAAAACAAAAAAATCCGTTTTGGCACCCCTCTTTAGGGTGGGTATCTTTCATCCACCATTTTTGGAACACCTGCTCTAGGTAGCTTTGTTGTATTTTCTTTTATAGAATTTATACCAACATCATATTGACGGTTTCACTCCTTACCTATTATATTTGTGGACACGCCTATTTTTATTTAATTCGTCAACAAGGACTCTTTCACTTCCTACCCGTGGTATCGATTATTTATGTAATGGGTCTACTGTTATTAAATTATTTAATAGGATCGTTCCACTCCCGACTTATTATTTATTGGTATGGGATTAATTTTAGTACATTTATTCATGAAGACTTATTTACCACTTATTCTTTATGTAAATGAGATGAAACTAACTAATGGAGACCATTTTACTAGTTATTCATCATTTATGGGAATGGCTTACTTTGATTTAATTCATTTATGAGAACCATTTCTCTAGTTACCCAATTTCCATGGGGATATGTTGGTTTATTTCGTCAATTAGGAATATTTCACTCATAAATAGATTTTTTTTAACGTTTACTGCATCTTTCTACCAATCTCGGCTATAAAAATATTCAAACTATTATTATAAGAAAGAACAATATAGAAATTAAAGGCAATGTGCCCGAATTTTTGTTTATTTTAATACCGTGTCTTACTGCCCGTTCGGGTTATACGTTCATGTACTAGTTTAGCTAGTGATTTTAGGGATGAGACAGGTTATATTTATAGGAAGTGTACCTTCATTTGCCTGAAGGAATAGCGGAAAACCTTTTTTGGAAAATCTAACCCCTAGTGCACCCGACTGAGATTCAATTCTCGATCTCCCCATCATCGGCATTCTAGTCTACTGCGAGAGTGACGCCTTAGACCATGCGGCCACCGAAGATGGTTAGTGCTGTTTTATAATTTGTTCTAAAGGTAAATGCTGTTTTTATTCTATTTTTTAAACATAATACTACCCTCAATTATGTTTGATAAGTTATAACAAGTCACTTACAGTCACGACCCTGAAACAAATTATTCAAATAGGACTATGTAACACTTATTAATAAATAAAAATTTAATTTTTTTACAAATTACAGTCCTTAAACTTAGTTATTGATTTATTAATTACTGTTAAGCTAAAATCCTTGGTCCAATCTAAAATTTTGTTCAAAAATATTAAAAAACAATACATATTCGATGTATTAAATTTACTAAAATATTATTTGGCTCGATTTATCTTTGCTCATGCATATTGTTTTATAAAATTTATTTCATAGATTTCTTTGATAAAATATTTTTGAAGTAAAATTTCATTCGTTGAATAAAGTAGCTTTCATCAATTAGGCCTGCATATTTTGTAATCATCTCTCAGAGTTTGCAAGCTTTTCTAGTCCTTTTTTTATCTATATATTTTGTATCACAGTCCTGTAACAATACAAAAAAAAGTCTCCTTTTTACACAACTTAGGGTTTAGAATCCTTTAGAAATGCTCCGAATCCCTAGAAGAAGTTAAATGATCAACACGATTACAAACGTTGATTTCCCACGTCTGAAACTTGTTGTTTTTGTTGAGTTCTGTTGTGTAACAAAAGTAAAACGTGTCCGAAATACCGAAGATTCCTCCCTGTTAATCTCCAGTATCAACCAGTGAGTGTCACGAGGGATCAGGGTCATGATGCTTGAGGTGTGGAGATGCTTGTCCTACAGTTGAATATTGTCAGATAGGTGGCACGGAGAAACAACGAGACATGTTCCACTTGACACGCTGTCGCAAGAACGAACCGTATTAAGCTTAGGAACTAATTGGAAGCTTTAGGTAGCTATACAACCATTGATAAGATAAGATAAAAAAAACTAGATCTTTAGTAATTGAGTAGGCCTATTAATAAAAAAAAACAAGGAATATAAATTTAAAATGTGAAGCGATTCCTTTCAATAATAACTCCTGGGTTTCTACCAAACCAATGTCAATAACTTTTTTTAAATTAAATTTCAAAATTTTTTAAAGGGGAAACATTTATTTTTAAAAAATGGCAATTTATTTCCACAATAATGTTTAGAGCTCTGCCATAAATTTTTGTTTTATTTTTATTTAAAATAATTGCATTTACTAGGAGGATTATCATATCAAACGTATACATTTTCAACGGCATATATGATCTATGTTGGTCGATAAATCTATGGACGTTATCAATTTAAAGGTCTCGATGTCATAGAGAATGGTTAGGTATCTGAAAAATAGACGATGAGCTGTAGATGTTCACAAACATCACAAACAGTGTGGACTTTTGCTGGATTCTACTACAAACCTTATGACTTGGACAATCGGCAAGAAAGTCGACTTGAGCGATTTGTTTATCTTTGTCACATTTTAAATCGTGAAAAGCCAGTTTAAAAATCTTAGATTACGGTTCTATTATTACTTCGGCTCTCATTTAATGGTTTCGGTTCCTTTTCAAGATTCCAAATACCAATATTCATAGTGTGAAAACTCAGGGAGTAGTTGTTTTTTTTAAATTAGCACCGCGTCATACTACCCACTCGGGTTATACGCCTATGTACTAATTACTCTACTTAAATCTAGAACAGACACAACATCCAGCCCCCGGCCGTTAATTTATTCACTGTGAAATGGGAAAACAACATTTCATCAATTATAAATTTTTCGGCCATGCGGGGAATCGAACCCAGGATCTTTAGCTCCGAAGGCAGAGACTCTACCGACTGAGCTGATGTTGAAATCAAGGATATCAAAGATTATTTCCTCACATTCGTCCCAGTTTATGATATGACTGGTGCTGGCATTGCTGATACAATAAAATTACAAATTTCACGTTTTGGACTTGATCTTCAGAATGTGCGAGGCCAAGGCTACGATGGAGCCCCAGTAATACGGGGAGAATTTACTGGTGTGCAAGCAATCATAAAACGTGATTTTCCTAAAGCAATATATACTCACTGCTCATCTCATTGCCTAAATCTGTGTTTAAGTGACGCTGCCAAAACACCTGATATTGTAGAGAAACAATTGCGAATGCAAGAAGTCAGCAGTTTTTTTATGGCTTCAGCAAAGCGTGCCAAAGCTTAGAAAGATATTTTAGTGGCAGCAGGAAAGGGAAATACTGTCCTCCACAAATACTGCGAAACAAAATGGGTGGAGAAACGATGCTGTTTCAGTATTCCATGAATGTTTCGAGTGTATCATTGAAGCATTGGAAACTATTATGAGCCACGAAGCAGAGGCAAATGGCAAAGCTACTTCTCTTCACACATGTTCATGTAAGTTTGAATTTATCATCACTCTTACCATTATGTCAAAAATGCTATTCATGACATACATAACATCAAAATATCTACAAAAAGAATTTGTAGATATAAGTTCAGCTTTGGTTAAAATTAGTATGACATAAAAGTTTTTTGCCGACGTGAGAAAAAGTGGAAAAGAAGAATTTAAAAAACTGTTTACAAAAGCTGGAGACATATCTCATAAATTAGAAGTTCCTATAAAAGGACCAAGACCAGTAGGCACTCAGAGCTACAGAACAAGTGTTGAAGCCGAAACCCCAGAAGAATGCTACCAACGGATTGTGTTTTATCCTGATTTGGACGAGATATTAGCTTCATTGAAAGGGAGATTTTCAAACCATAGGGCTATTAAGAGGACTTGACTGTTTAATCCCAGTAAACTCTGTCAACAAAAAGTTTAGGGACTTGTTACCGGCTTTGGAGTTTTACATGAATGATATGCAGCACACCGGCAGAGATATATTGGAAGCGGAATGGAGCCTTTGGGCATCACACTGGAAAGCTACAGGCTCTCCAAAGCCAAAGAATGATGTCGACACATGAAAATTTTTAGATCGAAAAATGTTTCCTAATCTGACAATTCTATTAACAATGTTGGCAATAATACCAGTGACCACATCATCCGTTGAAAGGTCATTCTCGACTTTGAAAAGACTGAAGAATTACCTGCGCAACAGCACAGGTGAAGACCAGCTAACATCTTTAGCTTTAATGACTGTACATAGAGACATAAAAATGAATATCTCAAAAATTATCAATCACTACAATTAAAGCAATAGAAGATACTCTTTCACTTAAGTGTTTGTGACTTTGTGGCTTGTGCTAATAGTTTTTATTAACTTTATTTGGTTTATTTTTATTTTTTTGTCACTATGGTTTCCCAAGATTTTTAATGCCACTGTTGATAATATAATCAATACTTAAACACTATTTCTTTCATTTGTATTAGTTTTATTTAAAATAACTACTATGCTAAATACTATTTAACTATTTATAATTATAAAGTTAAAGAATAGTTGTAAAAATCGTACATTGTTACCATGTGTTAAGAATTATTAAACATAATTCTAATTTGTGTTAGCCTCCATATTTTATTTTATCCTTATACAGTTATACAAACTAATGTAATGACCAAACTAAATGCCTATAAAGTAGGAAGTATTCCTCTTACAAGCTACATCACTGGTTAGTGGTTAATAATTATTATGAATAATCTAAAATTATGATTATTGCTGAGAATTGAGAAATACAGTTTCTTTACATATTTTCAAAAATAGGCTTTCAGATATTGAGCCACCCTAAACATGAATTCCTGCATAATCCACTGGTTTAGGGTATCAAGAAGTAGGGTGTAAATGGTATAGGGTGAAAAGAGTATAGGATAAAAAGAGTAGGCCTAAAGGGTAAAAATAATGAAAAGTAGATCTATTCAAAAAGAGCAATTAGACTAAACTAGACCCAATGGGCAAAAATGGTATAAGGGTTAAAAGAAGTAAAATAAATAAAAAGGTAAAAGATTTTCAAAACTGCAAAAGGATCAAAAGAGGTATTAAGGGAAAGAAATGGTAAAATGTTACCGGGCTAAAAAGCGTAAATGGAGTGAAGGAGAGTTAAATAATAAATAGGTATATAAGGTAAAAAAGGGCAAATTTATTTTAGTGTTAAGAGGGTTAAAAGGATAAAAACATTAAAATACTAGATTCAACCAAAAAAGGGATAAGGACCGAAAGGGCCAAAAATACAAATATGTTCAAAAATGGCATAAAGGGCAAAATTAAGCAAAGATATTAAAAAGGGATAAAAGGATAAAAATGATAATAAGAGAAAAAAGTAAATCATAAACGAACAACAATACTAAAGATTTGTATTTAATATTTGAATACAAGCGGCAAAGATTATAACTTCTTCCAATCAAATAATTTAAATATTTTTTTCAGTAGATTCGATAATGATAAGTAGAAGTTTTCAAAATAGTTTTTTGTTTAAATTAAGAAACATCATGGTTAGCCTTTATTTAGTAAAACATTTAGGAATCGCTTTAAACAAAGCTTAAGATAAAATAATAAATATAAACAAAATAACAACTGGCAACATTAGGCATTTTACCATTATAGTTCTGATTAATTGGGGGCGTGGACCTTGGTAGTCTTGAGGTAAAATGCTCGCCTCAGGACCCGAGGTCATAGGTCCATACCCAGCAGATGTGGACGGATTTTCTTGCGTGGAAAAAAATCCGTAACAAAATTTTTTCGGAGGGGAGTTAAAGCCGTCAGTCCCATGTCAAAAGTGTCATGTAAAATAACCATGTGAAAATGCATTTCCTGGAAAAATTTATAGTCCCTTTCGCTCTCGCTCATATACATTCTAATCTACCAAATGGTTCAGAAAGTGCACGTTAAATAACTCAAATAAATAAAATAAAAGTTTCTTGGGGACTAATCGTTCTTACATATAATACTATTTTAATAACGTAACAAGTCGTATGGCAAGGATCACAATTAAATTAATCTGTATCTTTTAAATAAAAATGAATGGCTAAATGTGTTGCTAAACGCAAAAATCGAGAGCGGCTGGACCAATTCGACTAATTGTTTTTCTCTAATATTAGTTGAAGTCCGAGGAAGGTTCTTATGAAGAGAAAAATTGGAAAAATTTCACTGAAAAACGTAAAAACCACATTTTCCTTTTTCCCATTTAAACTGTTCCTAGCTGTCAATTCTATGGATGGCGAACTGAGATAGATTAATCGAAGAATCGATTGTTTTGGGTCGTTAAGATCGATTTGAGCAATGAATAGTTTAAGTGAATCGATCTCAGACACCCTAAAATCGACTTTCAATTCATTTACTTACTGTTTAGTTTTATTCAAATAAAACAAAAGAGTACCAAACCATAATATAAAGAAAAAAAATTGAAATTTAATTAGTAACTTTAAATGCATCCGTAGATTTGACACTTTCTGATTATGAACTTAACCTTAAAATTAATATAAACTACTTGAATGCATCCGTGGATATGACACTTTCTCTTTCTACGATATACAATTTGACTTTGACAGTTTTTCAGTAGATTCTCAATTAGTGCGTGTTATTTTCTTGGTTGTGTTTAATCTTCGCTTCTTAATCGGCACATTTACTTATTGTTTCGTTTTATTCAAATAAAACAAAAGAGTACCAAACCATAATATAAAGAAAAAACATTTGAAATTTAATTAGAAATTTATAATTATGAACTTAACCTTAAAATTAATATAAACTACTTGAATGCATCCGTAGACTTGACACTTTCTCTCTCTAAGATATACAGTTTGAAGTTCCTCGATTTATCTTTGGTTGATTGGTTTATTTTGTGTATGTTTCCATTTATACTCAGTCCAAGACTCATGCCGCCTATAAGACGTGGGCGGAGCAATTTGGGTCGAAGAGCTCGAAATGTTAGAAACCAAGCTATTTTTCATTCTAATCGGACTGCACAGCAACGTGAATAGCGAAATGAAATTGAACTGATTCGGATATCACAAACCCGTGCAGCACGTCATTCAGCTAATAATCTTGCAGGTTTGAAACGAGCTGCTTTCAGTTACGATGTTTCAATTGACTACAGTGCCTACCAATGCGTTTCTATTGGATCTATGGACTCAGTTTGCCCACATTTTAAGGCATTGAAATACAAACATGAAGTCGTTGTATTGTGTTGCGCAAATGGCAAAGTGAAATTAGTGCCATTGGTTCCGCCACCAGAGCCATTGTACTCATTAGTTTCAGGAACAGGAACGGCTTCAATACATTTCCTTACTAATATCCAAAAATATAACAACTGCTTCTAAATGACTTCATTTGGGGCAACAAATGTAGTTCGGGACAACTGCATGCCAACTTTCAAGGTAATATGTAACAAACAGATTTATCCCCCGTATTGCTTTGTTTATTTTATTTTATAGTTTTTGTAACAAAAGTAATAAACCTGTCTTTTTAATTCACAGATACAAGGACAAATATATCACCGAGCAGAATCACTGTTGCCGGTGTCAGATGGCGACTACAAATTCCTGCAAATTTATTTCATGGGCAATTCAACACAAGAAATTGATCTGCGTTGTGCACATAACAGTTCAGTGAATAGGTCTATTGTAGAAGAATTACAAACTTTCTTTCATCAACACAATCAGTTGATTACATTGTTCAAAACTGCACTGGATCTCATGCCATATGATAATCACAAAGTTGTAATCAGAGCTGATAAAACTCCTGTGGGCCAACATGCAAGACGTTTCAATGCACCAACAATGGATGAAGTTGCCATTGTTATAGTTGGGGAAAATTTGGACGCCCATGATATTGTTTTACATCGCCGGAATGATGAGTTACAGCGTGTGTATGAAACACACCGCTCATATGATGCGCTACAATATACCATCATGTTTTGGCAAGGTGAAGATGGTTATCACTTCTCAATCAAGATGATAGGTTGATGATAGGTAGACAGGTAATTACAGATTTGGTTTAGCAATGTAGATTTTGTATAAGCTATTATATGTATTATATGCAAGTGCAATCACTGTCATTAAAACAATAATGTATTTACAGGTGCCGAAATCAACAAAAAATGCAGTTCAATGAACTATTATTCATACCGCCTGATGGTTCATGAAAATGAAGACAATCACATCTTGAAATATCGAAGATTATTTCACCAATATGCTGTTGATATGTATGTCAAAATTGAAACAGAGCGATGGACATTCATCGGGTTGAACCAGACCAAACTCCGTTCTGAAGAGTATATTCACCTTCGAGATGCGATTAATACTGTTGGAAATGCAGAGTGTCAGCCGGATGACAATTCTTCCAGCAACATATATCAGAAGTCCTCGACATATGCATGAATATGCTCAAGATGCCATGTCGTATGTTCATCATTATGGCAGAGCAGATTTATTTATCACATTCACGTGCAATCCGCAGTGGATAGAAATCAAACTTGAGTTATTCTCTGGTCAATCACCCATTGATCACCATGACATTACGGCAAGAGTCTACAAACAAAAGTTGAAATCTTTAATAGATTACATTATGAAACATAGCGTGTTTGGTGAGACGCGCTGCTGGATGTATTCTGTTGAGTGGCAGAAACGTGGATTGCCTCATGCACATATTCTGATTTGGTTGGTTGAGAAGATAAGACCAAATGAAGTTGATGAAGTGATATCTGCTGAAATCCCTGATGTACAAGTAGATCCAGGCTTGCATGAAGTAGTTATAACAAACATGATTCATGGTCCCTGTGGAACACTTAAACAAAATTCACCGTGTATGGTGTATGGTAAATGTTCGAAGCGTTATCCACGGGTATTAGTAGCAGAAACAATTACCGGAAATGATGGTTATCTATTGTATCGTCGTCGATCGACTGCACACAACGGAAGATCAACAATTGTCAAAGTTAATAAACTAGACATTGAAATTGATAATCGTTGGATTGTTCCATATTCACCGATCCTATCAAAGACTTTCAAGGCGCACATCAATGTTGAATCTTGCCATTCCATGAAATCTATCAAATACATTTGTAAATATGTAACCAAAGGAAGTTACATGGCTGTGATTGGAGTTGGTGCAGAGAATTACAATGACGAAGTTACCCAATACCAAATGGGCCGATATGTTAGCAGTAATGAAGCAATTTGGCGCATTTTTTCTTTTCTCATTCATGAAAGACACCCCACTGTTGTTCACTTAGCCATACACTTAGAAAATGGTCAAAGAGTATATTTCACGGCACAGAACGCATTACAACGAGCTGTTCAACCATAATCTACAACCATGACCTGTTTTTTTGAGATGTGTCAGAATGATGATCTCAGTCATTGAGTGTTTGCGTAATTAATCTTGAAAATCCATGTTTTTCGCATGGTCAATTGTATGTAAATATAATTTAACACAATATTACTAAAGTATTGCAGTGTACGAAATAGAACACTGAATTTTGTAAGTAGTTGTTGTTTATGATTATGACATTTAAAATACATAGAATAGTATATTAACAGTATGCAAATTTATTGTTTACACCTCGGTAATTATTTGATTATAAATAAATAAAGTGATCACTCTAAAATACGTTTATATATTTTTTTTTGTTTAAATTACACATTTGTGACTGTATAGTATCACAAATTTATCTGTTCTGGTGACCATTACTGAATACTAAAGATGTCATCACGACATGTGCACTGTGACCATTACTGAAAACTAAAGATGTCATCACGACATGTGCACTTTATAAGCGACGCCATAACCAGAACTTGACCAGAAAAGATAAGTTTGTGGGACTGCAACAGTCCAATAGCTTTTGACAGAACTACGTCTGACGGGTGAGCTAGTTAGTAATAAATGCAAACCATTAAATCAAATACGTAACCTGCAAAATTTTCAACTAAAAATACATCTGTGAATGGAAAGCACTTAACAACAAAATTCTGGCATTCTGATAAATATAATATTGATTTACATATATTTACTTTCCCAACACAGCTTTATCCGGCTTAGTTGCAGTATCTCAACAGTAATATATTCATATATTTTCCAACCGTACTAGCAAAGAGAATACAAAGTACATTACCTACACTCTCGTACCTTTCCAACTGCTTATGAGTTTTGAAAAAAAGTCTATCTTTATTAAATATTGATGGTATTGAAAATATACTTATTAAACATGAATTACGTCAAATTACTCAAAAATGCTTAAAAATATCTCAAAAGTTTCACAAATACTCAAATATAACCTAAAATTCCAAAATGACTGAAAATGACCTATAATATATAAATTTCTGCAATCAGATAGTAATGAATAGACTTTATGTAGGGGAGACCGGGGCACATTTTCCATAGGGGCGAGTTTTAAAATTCGCTTTAGTTTTGAAAAAACCCGCTAAATGACGCCTTCGGGCGAACTGGCTGAAGTAGCAACACAGCACACATCATCTATGGAGGTTACCTGGTGGTCTAGGGGTAAGGTGTTGGACTTCTGTGCTGGGGTTCGGGGTTCAATCCTCGGTCCCGGCACAGATTTATCTGATTACCAAACCCTTTCTTCACCTCTGACAAGACATCTTGTGAATGTGGGGAATGCCAGGCCTCCACCGTGGTTCGGATTCCACGTTAAACTGTAGGTCCTCCATTTCATCTCACAATCACCCTACCATTACACATTAGCGTAAGTGCGTATAACCCGAACGGGTAGTAAGAAGCGGTGCTAATAATAATAATAATAATAATAATAATAATAATAATTATTATTATTATTATTATTAGCACCGTGTTACCATTACACATTAGCGTAAGTGCGTATAACCCAAACGGGTAGTAAGAAGCGGTGCTAATAATAATAATAATAATAATAATAATAATAATAATAATAATAATAATAATAATAATAATAATAATAATAATAATAATAATAATTATTATTATTATTATTATTATTATTATTATTATTATTATTATTATTATTATTATTATTATTATTATTAGCACCGCGTCTTACTACCCGTTCGGGTTATACGCACTTACGCTAATGTGTAATGGTAGGGTGATTGTGAGATGAAATGATTGACCTACAGTTTAACGTGGAATCCGAACCACGGTGGAGGCCTGGCATTCCCCACAATAATAATAATAATAATAATAATAATAATAATAATAATAATAATAATAATAATAATAATAATAATAATCATCTACGGAAGTTTTAGTTTAGTAGCTGCTGTCACATCGTCGGCAGAGCTGTTTTATTCATTTTTTCAACGAGTAAACTTTCAGGTATTTATTGAAACTAAAATAAAGTATTAGCATTAAACTTACTGTTTTAACATTGCATGTACTAAAAAGGGGTTTCTTTCTACACGTAACTATGCGTTTATTTTGTAACAATACAAACTTCGTATTGTACAATTACTACCCCACCCAACCTGATATTCCACGTTAAATTGCTTAACGCATACTACCCGCTCCAAGCAAGTAGTATGCGTTAAGCAATTTAACGTGGAATATCAGGTTGGGTGGGGTAGTATGCTACAATAGTAATATTCACTATTGTAGCCCAATGTAGCCCCAACAATCATACATTAAATCAGCGTTCCTAAATATTCAATATCAACTGTCTACTTAATAAACTGTTCTTCACGTACCTTCGGATCTCCAAGCTGGCCTCACTAGATTGTTACCAAGTCCAAATACACCAATGTGGAAGCGTGGGGCAACTACGACTAAAAGAGTCCGTATTAGATGAGCAACCCGGCCCGAGAATAATATTAACACTGGGCGATGTTTTCCAAGAGTCCAGGCACGAAATCAACACGCCCTGTATTGCCCCCTGGAGGGGGGATAAGGCCACCCTCACCTGACATCAGATGTTCCAACAGCGGTCAGAGAATCGTAAACAACTGCATTGCGACGATAGACATCCAATCAGAGACCAGGAAGACTCGTGAAGTTACGACATGATGACGTAATGCCTTGTTCTGCGTGACTGACGGACTAGTGTGAACAATCCCACCCCCCTTTCTTGTTTTCTAGACTCAATATATAGGAGAATGTAAATTTGTATTAAAAATATCATTATTGAATCGAGCTTCATCGAAGGAGTAGTTCGATAGAGCGGACTTCGTGTCGGGGTCATGGAGGAAAGACCTAGGAAAATCTTACGTTTTATATAAATTTATTATATAGAACTAACTATTCATTGAAGTAATGGAAGAGGGACTTATGGAATAGATAGTTAAAACTTTGAGTCGACGCCATGGGGAAATCGCGTCTGGCATTATTTAAAGTATTTTATATTGCTAACTTTGTTTTGGGGTCATGGAGGATTGACCTGTGAATGTAAATTGTTTAATCTTTGAGTCAAGCGATAGAGATGTTTTCGTTTGATATTAGTAAATGTTATATGTAGAACTGATCTTATGTTAGCGTCTTGGGCGATAGAACTGTTTTCTCTTATAGTTAAATTTGGTATAACTCAAACGGAATTATGGAGGAGTTATATTTATATAATTTATATTTTATACTATTGTCCAGGGTCATAGAGGCACATATTAATAGTATGGAAATGTCAAGAAGTCATTGTTAGTTATTTTCTTTAGTGTTGTAACCACTAGACGTTACATTTTTAAAGTAAAGTATACTATTTTGTGGTTACGCAACTTATGCGTTTGATTCTCTGCATCATGGATTATATCCATGAGCTATCCTTGTAACTAAAGTAAACTTTGAATGGAAGTACTTAGTAGGACACGAGATATCACACTGTATATTTATACAGTAAAATCCTATACTCATTTGATGAATATCAATAGGCTTATTTATATTTGTACCCGTTTGTGGGTAACTATATTTGAAAGACCTTAAGTCATGTTTTCAGGTAATGTAAATTGAGAGATGTGTTAGGGTAGTAGTTCTACCAAATACCTGAACGACGGTACTCTATATGATGCAATATTTTCTTTTACAGTAGTAGCTATTAGAAAGTAATTGAATTAAGCCCACATGTTCCTTTGTCTATTTTCTGCTTTGAACAAATTAAAATATACCTGATTTAAAACTATGCTATTCTATCTGTTGTCATTTATAATATGTACGTAACGTCCTCCCTATCCTGTAGTTTTAGGGGCCTTATATATATAGGAATAGCAGAGGGTGTTGCAATTTTGCAAATAACTTACACCACTACTCGTCGAGGTAGTGTCAAAGTTCGAATTTGGTGACGGGGCAGGTTTTCCAACAGCATACGGGTTACGTATTCCAACACGTGTCTCGTTGGAAAACGTGCTCTTGCCGAACTTTCATCGTCCAGCTTAAAACAGTATATGGGATGCGCTTCAGGGAGGTAGAGGGGGACTGATTAATTTATGACTTGCAGTTCGTCGCTCGTCATTACGTTAGTGACCAGCCTTAGCTCAAGAAGTACTAATGTATTAGATAGATTATATTCTCATTTTTTAAAGTAAATTACATTAGGCTTAGACTAAATATGATAAGCCCTGACTTCCTTGTAGGTGGTAGGTTACGATATGTTTTTTATAAATAATTGTAAGTTATAATTTTGCTATTAAATGTTAACGTTCTAATAATTTTTGGTTTGTTTGCACAGGTTTTTACTCCTGAGCAAGAACAAATGCTGGTTCAATACCTCATGAAGGCTTCTGATATCTATTTTGGGCTTACTCCCAAAGAAGTTAGGGGATTTGCCTACACGTATACTCATGCATGTAAGAGAAAAGTGCCGGAAAATTGGATAGTAAATGAAATGGCAGGGCCTGACTGGTTCAGTTTGTTTTTAAAAGAAAACCCTAAAATTTCAATCAAAACACCACAGGCCACCATCATTTCTCGAGAAACTAGCTTTAATAAGACAAACGTTGGTATGCTTTTTTAATTATTTGACAATTGTGTTAAAGTGATAAAACTATGGGCCTAACGACATATGTAATATGGACAAAACGGGGGTAACCATGGTTCAAAATCCAGATAGAATAGTTGGACGTCGTGGCTTTAAAAAAATTGGTAAATTAACCTCAGCAGAAAGAGAAACTTTGGTGACGGCAGCATTCGCTGTAAATTCTGCAGGAAACACCATCCCACCATTTCCGATTTTCCACAGGGTAAAATTTCAGCAAAATTTTCTACGTGATGGTCCTACCAGATGTGATGGTGATGCAAACCCATCAGGTTGGATGATGGAAAAAATAATTGGTTAGTTCGCCAAGCACTTTGTAAGCTATTCACGTTGCTCAGAAAAACGACCAAGTCTGCTTCTTTTGGACAATCACGGTTCCCATCTCTCAGTAGAAGCATTGGACTACTTCAAGAGTAACGTTGTTACTTTGTTTTCATTCCCTCCTCAATGCAGTCATAAGCTACAACCCTTAGATCTCAGTGCGTATGGGCCCCTAAAATAGCAAATTAACACGGATTGTGATTCCTGGGTGTGCACAAATAAAATACCTATGACAATTTACGATAGCCCGTCTATTTTGGCTAGAGCAGCTCCACGGGCGTTAACTCCATGCGGGTTTTAAAGTTTTGGGAATTTTCTCACTGGATCCTAAAATATTCACAGACTCGGATTTTATGCCATCCTACTTTACTGCTAGGTCAGCTCCTGCTGTACCAAATCTTTAAAGCACCAACAATCCTGAACAGACTTCAAACTTGCCAGAAAAATCGACTGTTCATAGCCTTAATTCAAACCCATCGAAATCGTCAAATCCTTCTACACCAACGCAGGCTTGCACTTCCGAAGAAGCTGTTCCTTCGAGTTCCACTCAAACATTCCCTATTGCTTATCAAGAAGGCGTTCCTTCTACATCCAAACAAACTTGGCCTACAACAGAAGAAGTTTGGCCTTTCGAGAAGGTGGCACCTAGGAAGCAAACACTGCGTGGAAAGAAAAGAAGAAAGTCAGCTATACTGACTGATACTCCCGTTAAAAATCATCTGAAAATGGAAAACGATTTATCTAAAAAAAGGAAACTGCAAAAGGAATCAAATAAAAGGGTCGAGAAAAACAAAAGCCAATCCCAGCCAGGAAGCTGTTTGGACCTTCGTCTTCAAATGTAAAAGACATTAAAATATCAAATCCTAAAAAAGGTATAAAAAGCTTACATTCAAGTGATGAAGAAGGTGAGAACAGTTTATGCATTTATTGCTTTAAGCCTTACACCAAATCTAAGGCAAAAGAAAAGTGGGTGCGGGGCACGAAATGCAAGGAATGAGCGCATGAAGACTGCACCAAAGGGGATGTTACATTTTTTGTATGCGTTCATTGTGATTCAGACAATGACGACTTTTGTTAAAAAAAATCTGTCTTTGTAAAATTGTTATGTGACAGTTTTTGTAAAATCATTAATTGGCATTTGTTTTCTATATCCAATTACTTTCTCTATGTACTATTATTATGCCTTTTTAGTTTACAATAAATATACCTATTAAGTAACAAGCTAGATTTATTACCTGTGTTTTACCGTTTAAAGTAGTTGGAAAATTTCCCCCTGTGCATTTTTAGTAGCTGGAAAACTCTCCCCGCATACGGGCACATTTTCCAATTTAACGTGATCAGACTTAACCATTTGCTGTCAAAAACTATATTTACTTTTTTGAAAAATAATTGTGCTAGTTGGTAAATAAAGTTATAGAAAAATACAATGATATCATGTTTACCTCAAAATAGATAAAAATAAAAAATAAAAATTATAAAATGTTAGAGAACTGGCCCCGGTCTCCCTTACTTATGAGCATTGTGTGTGGCAAACAAATTACATGTCTTCAAAATCTGGGTTGGATCTGGTCATCAGTAATCGCACTGAGTAGGAACTGTTTTGTGTGGTAAGCCCTTTTATGTTTTATCATAGAGATAAACTAACTTATATATTTGTTTGAAATTAATATCAAAATATAGATAATAATAAAAATACGGAATCAAATTTTCCAAAAATATTATTTAAGTTTTAAGATAAAAGTAGTTTTTTTTGTTGTGCTACAAAAAGATAAGACCATTTTAATCTTCTTATTGTGTAGTCATTTCCAGTTTCAATTTACTAGATTGTTTCTACCATAAAAACTTAATCAAAAGTATCAAAAATGGTTTAAAATATAATAAATATAATATATAATAAATGCGCAGAACTAAAAAGTGAAACTTAAACATTTATTAATTTATATCATATTACAATAAACAGTTAAACAATGAAACTTTGAGTTTCATTAATAAAAGGATATCTTTTCAAGTGATAGTGATTTGATGATTTGAAAATGTTTATAAATAATGAATTTCTTAAATAATGAGATCTCGACTTCTTTCAGGGATTCTAAATTCAAAATATTCAAAACAACAAATTTACCGGCTGTTCTCATTGGGTGTGAAACTTGGTCTCCTACCTTACATGACAAAAACCGGTTAAGGGTGATCACAAACAAGTTGCTTAGTAAAACATTTGGTTCAAAAAAGGATAATGCTACCGGGTAGTGGAGAAAGTTACATAGTTATGAGTTGCATACGCTGTGCACATAACAAGATAATTTTCCGGTAATCAAGTCTCGTAGATTACGGTTGGCAGTACATGTATCGTGAATGGGGGAATATATAACATTGTTAAGGTACTGACTGGCAATTCCAATGGAAAGAGACCATTGGGAAGACCTAGACGCAGATGGGAGGCTAATATTAGAATGTACCTGAAAGAGATAAGGTGCAATGAGGTGGACTAGATAGAACTAGGGATAGGTGGTGTACATTTGTAAGTGCAAAAATAAGTTTTGGCATTACTAAGGTCATAGTGTAAATAAGAATGAATAATTTAAGCAAGGTAACGTTTGGTTTGGTTTGGTTTAGTTTAGTTGAACAAATAAATGTTTAAATTTATGTAATTTAACTCCCTTTTGTCTTTGAAACACTATTTATTTTGAATTCAGTGTTATCCTAGTGGATTGGACAACGCTATTAGCTTCAGTGAATTCTAAACCACAAACAAGCTTAAAGGTGGCCACTTGGTTCAGCGAGAATATATCAGTCGCTGTGAGACCCCAGGCTCTAACTACAATGATATATGAGGTTTTCTTGAACTACATCTCTACTCTGTATAAGATTATACTCCCTTTCACCCTTCACCTACAACCATCCTTTGTCCTGTCAATAAGACAAGGGGAAAGATAAACTACTAAACTTCTTATTTTAAGTTAAAAAGGAAAGCTTGCTAATTCTTCTCAAATATCTTAATACTGCCTTAAGTAATCTTACAAAATAATACCTGTATTTGTAAGCTGAAGGCTTAATCTAGATTTCTTTTTTTATAAATCCTAATCTCATAGCTCCACAAATATGCTTAAACATAATTGAAAATGAGCTAATGTTACATTTTCACACCTTTATTCCTATAAATAGAACTCAAAATAAGGGGCTGTTAAAAGAAAATGAGCCTTGTTGGAATCTTTCGAATTTATTCTAGCGCTAACATTATTTTCAAACAAGGTATCGTGCATTAGAACTAGATATTGTGTTTGAACCGAACTTCTGTGTGGCCCCCTTGATGCAAGAGACATTGGAAAAGCCATGATGGTTTAGAAAACTTTAAAAACGTAACTATATTATACAAACAACATTCTAAAACAAAGAGAATCTAAATGCTGTTATAGTTTAGGAGATATAACTAAAAATATAGTATAATATGAAGTAGTGTTATAGAGTACAAAAAAATCCATATTCAATAGTCGCATGGTCTAATGCGTTAAACTTTCGCTGTGAGTGAATAACCGGAGATTGGAAAACCTGGGTTCAAGTCCCGTTCGGATATACTGAGAGAGGTTTTACATAAATATTTTAACAACCTTCCTTCACATGAAAGTATATCTGCTCTAAATTCTTTTTTTCCACCTTCCACACTCCTATAGTATATAAAATAGGATATTTAAAATTTATAGTAGCTACGCAACACACCACCAAAGTGATAAACAAAGATGACATTTAAGTTAGTTTAAAGATAGGCTGTTAAAATATGTGATATAATGTCATATAAAAACAAGTCAAAATAACTAGAATTGGTTTAATTTGATTAGATTATAAAATGTCAAGCCAAGGTGGTTTGGATGAATTTGATTTAAGTTAATTTGGATTAAGTTAATTAAGAGTTTAAAAAAATATTTTTTCTTATTGCCAATAGTTTAATCTTCGCAAATAGAAGAGTTATTTATAGATCTATAGAAATCTTAATATATAAAATAGTAAATTATTGTTCTATATATTGGTGAAACATTGCCCTAAAAATATTGAACATATCAATAAAATCTAAAAGCTTATTCTGTAAAGGACAATAGTTATGAGTAAGCATAATAGTAAATTGGTCGATATTTGTAAATTCACCTACAAGAAAAAAGTTTTTTTTATTCAATTAGAGTAAATTGAATTCTTATGTTCAAGCGTGTATAATACCAATGAAACTATATATATTGTAATATTAATATCTATGTTATTAAATTTGAATTTGTTTAATCGTTTAGTTAAGAGGTGGCCAAATGGCTAAGCAATACAATTTATAGCAAATTGATAGAACAAGTAAAAATAAATCAGTGATTGTAAACTGAGTGAAGAAATACATTAGATTTCACCCACAGTTGTACTTAGTGCCCTTAGTCCTATGTACATTTGCCCCCTCCATTTCCACACAATACAAAATATTTATACATTATGATATATATATTATTTACCAAAGCGAATAGATTAATATTGTATTATTTTATTACCCGTAAGCCAACCGGTGGCCACGTGGTCTGAAGACTACGACTCGGATTGCAAAAAGTAATTCAACAAGAAACTTTTTAACTTTAGCCGTATGGTCTAAGGCGTCCCTCTCGCAATGGACTACTGATTATAGGGAGATCAGGGTTGGAATCCTGGTTGGATCTACTTAGGATGTTTTTTCCTAAATGTTTACTTCCACGAAAATCCGGGCAGGCCCTATTTCATAGAATTTTACCTTACTCATTGCTAACATAGTAGCACATTTAGTTCAAAAGATAAGAGTATAATCCGAATAGGTAGTAAGATACGGTGCTAATAAAAATAAAGAGAAAATGTTCTGGTGACATATTTCAATACCCATCATATATATTCAAAAGTCAAAAGTTATTGAGATCAATAGGTATACAATTAGGCTAAATGAATTTACTGAATAAATCTTCGATTTATTTTGGCCCATTTTTTTTTTTTTTCGTAAATTTGCTCACCTTCACTTCCCACCCTCTTTCATCCGTCCACTCCTTCGACCCTGGTGCACTGTCTGTGCAGTCAATGCTGCCTGAAAAATCTCATCGTTATCGTTCTGTGAGACTTGCAGATCTGTACCCTTATTGCACGGACTTCACAACAATACCAAAATAACACACCGTGTAACCCAGGCCAGCATGACGTCAACCACGCCGGAGTCCGGGTGTCCCGGAATAACCGGAGCTGCCACTTTGTAGCGCATTTCCCCTACTTCTTAATTCCAGTTCACCCCTTGGCTTACCCGAACTATTTTATACATGATGTAACCATTATCATTCACTGGTGGCCATTTACTCCCTTTCGTAACAGCAGTAAAGTCAACTAAGTCATTTTATTGAATGGTTTCATGTAGGGTTCGTCGATATTATTGTTGTTTCTACAACAAGTAATTCTACTATTCTGGGCTATATTCATTTTAACTACGTTAATACCCACTTCGGTGGCTGCATGGTCTCAAGCACTACTCTCGCAGTAAACTAGACTGCCGATGACTGGGAGAAAGGGCTCGAAACTTGATATGGTGTAATGAAGGTGGTTTATTCCAAAATAGTTTACTACTCTCCCTCCTTGCAAATGCGGGTATACTTCCTCTAAATTACAACCTTCCTAATCCCTAACACCATCAGTGTAATTAGTACATAAGTGTATAACCTGAACAGGTAGTAAATAAGATGCGGTGCTAAAAAAAAAACTATGCTAATGTGGTAACGATGAATAGGATAAAATATGATAAAAAATTTAGTCAATTTTCCTTTAAAGTAAAGGGGAAATAACATTTAAAAGTAAAAAGGGGAAAGGGAAGAAGACAAATTACACACATTTTTTCAGAACAACAATTCTATATTACAAATCGAAACCAGCCCCTAACATATCCTTTTTTAAAAAATTAAGTGTGACGTGACTTAACCATAATCTAAGGTGTATTGGAAAGGTCTTCTGATTGCCCAAAGAATGGCAGCAGAAGCTCAATTAGAATTAAAATTTGACTCTCCCCCCTACTCTCCCTCATTAGTCCTCCCCTTTTTTTAGGCAAAACCACCGTCAACAAAACCTCTCAGGAATGGACATCCAATCTTCAGATTAGATAAGTCTGACATTTAGTCTAAGTGACCACCGATGTCACTATTACTATTGTTGTTAATAATTATTATTCATAGTTTACTGTAAAAGATCGTTATTTCTTAGATATTAGAATTTTTGCCCTCCGCTTTGGCTATTCTTAGGATCATAACATACACTTTTTTTTATTTTGCACCACGTCTTACTACCCGTCCGGGCTATACACATTTAATGACACTAATTGTGTTAAGATGAAATAAGGAAACCACTTGTAGGGAATGCGGAAAATGATTTAGAAAAAAAATATCTAGCCAGGTTTCAAACTACGAGCCCTCACTCTCTGTGACAGGCATACTAGAATATGTGAGTTTTAACAATTAGTCACGTGACCTGGTGGCTTAGGGGTAAGGTGACGGACTTCTGTACTGGGGGTCCGGTGTTCAATCCTCAGTCCCGGCACAGATTTATTTGATTGCCAAATCCTTCCTCCACCTCTGACAAGACGTGTATTGATCACAACTTGTGAATGTGTGTAATGCCAGGCCTTCACCATGGTTCGGATTCCACGTTAAACTGTAGGTCCTCCATTCTATCTCACAAACACCCTACCATTACAAATTAGCGTAAGTGCTCATAACCCGAACAGGTAGAAAGACGTGGTGCTAATAATAATAATAATAATAATAACAATTGGTCCACGTACCCATAGCTACGAGTTACGTCTTACGCTAATTTTAGGGCACAGAATGAGGAAGATAACTAATAATGGAACAGAACTGACCCCTTCCAGTCCAACGTTTAACACATGAGTTTAGCGGGAAATAGATATGGAATAGCATTTCTGACACTACCTAAGGAGGATAGTTTCAATACCTCTACCAAATGCATGGGTCTCCTTACCAACTCCAACACCCTCCCCCTCCCATGCCCCCCTCCCCCCGAACCACCACCCTCATCGCCACACCCCGAGGAAAATCTTCCTATTTAATCTCCTTTCTCTAGATGAATGCGGGTGCCTTTTATATTTATTTTCA
Organism: Timema cristinae; assembly: GCA_039000515.1. Lineage (NCBI taxonomy): Eukaryota > Metazoa > Arthropoda > Insecta > Phasmatodea > Timematidae > Timema > Timema cristinae. The sequence goes on from JBCFYV010009882.1 coordinate 49,764,415, forward strand.
TTATTGAAGTCAATTAAAGAATAATAGTCTCATCCGCGTTTTAGGGAGGAGAGTATCCTAGGGGAAATTCACATGCATGGCGTGAAGAGAGAATGGAAAATTAACGGCTAAAACACTTTTGTAAAACCACACTTAAAGTTATTTGTCTAGATTTGTACACTTTACGCTTCGTAAATGGTTACCAAGTCCATTACGAGTTTAACGGATTAGACTGTTCTACCACCACTATGGTCGTTCAGTACTTTAAAACTAAGGATATGGAAAAAATATGCATATTCAAATGATATGGATATTTTACTTTTAAAAGCAATACTTAATTATTAGTCAATACATTTGTTTCTATATTTTTTTATTTATTTTTATTCATAGGAGTACTTACACCACGGTATCTGATTGGTATCAAAACAAATAATATTTAGTATAACTTACAATTTATTACAACCCAAAAGTGAAATTGGTAATTACATGTATGTCTGCTCATTCAGTGAACTGTCTTTTTTCCTTATACATTTCATGGACCGGGCAAACACTCGTTCTTTTTTGGGTACGATTGAAGCAGCCCATGCCATGAATTAGCCAGTTCATGTCCTGGGTAGCACAAGCACTGCACAATTCATAAACAGGATGAGTTTTAGCCCGGTACATTAAATGTACAAGTGAAGAACAGGTTTGGTCCAAACCTTTAATAATTTTAGAATGGAATGTTAGGTTTAGTTAGGTTAAGTTAGTTACGAAAGATTCAATTAGAATGTTTTCTAAAATGTTGTAGGTTAAGTTAGTTTAGCATAATATCTAAAATTGAATTTCAGTTAAGTTTGTAATATATGGGACCATATTTTCTAGTTCATGAAATGGGCAGGAGTCGTGCAAATTTTGTCCAGTTTGTGAAATGATAAAGAGATGAAACTAGTTCATGGAAGGGACAGAAATATACCAGATTCATGAAATGGGCAGTTTAAATAATAGGGTGTATCATATACAAGTATTTGTATTAGTAGGTTTATCTTTTTAAACCCACACTCTTAAATCCTGATTAAAAGCTCCTACTGATTCGTTCATAAAATGTGATAGACACATAGCTATAGACCAATTTACGATTTGGTGACAATTTTATTATTATTTTTAGTGGTTTAGATTAAGGTATGATAATATTTGTGCAACCAGCTTCAGTTGCCAAATGGTCTAGTGCGTAACATTCGTGTTATACTGGCCTGATAATGAAGGAGAGATCAGGGTTAAAATCTCAGCCGGGTGTATTGAAGGTGGTTTTTCCTAAATTATATCCTATTCTCCTTCCACGCAAATGCGGGTGGATTACCTCTAAATTTCTTCCTTCCTCAGCCTAATCTCACTATAGTAATTATCATATAGACGTATAGCTCGAACAGATATGCGGTGATAACAAATTTACTTTACTTAAAAGTTCTGCTCCAATTGATCAAATCCCCGCAAGACTCACAAATCAGTATAAATCCAAATCAGGCAATATACCCAGCCCTCTAGCCATAGATTGATAATAATGAGAATACCCTAATTCAATAACGTTTCATTTATAATTGATGACGAGAGTCAAATTTGAAACCCTTTGCTCAGTATTAAATCACTAATATCCAGAATATGTGCATATGTAATTAATTATAGTCTAGTAATTATTAATATTGTTATTATGAAGCCACTTAAAGGAAATTAGGCTAAATAAACACTAAAATTCTAAATAATTCGACAAATTTTTACCAAAATATCTGATTCATATACACATTTCTGCTTCCTTAAATGCTAAACAAATTGATAAGGGGGTTTAATGTTTTGCATTAGACTGGACTGAAAATAATTGCGAAATAGGGGTTAAAATCCACTTCGAGTGTACTATGGATGGTATTTCTTAAATGGTATTACCCTATTTATTCGCGCAAATGTGCGTATACTTCCTTTAAATTCCACCTTCTTCATCCTTACACATTATTGTATTTATTTAATATGCATATGGCCCAGACATGTAATAAAACGAGGTGACAAAAAATATACTGCAGATAAATATGTAGGAAGTTATATGGTTGTTTAAGATGTAAACTTAAGCTATTAATTGACTTGAAGGTTTGGCCCGCTGCCAATGAGATCAACTGACGTGCTTAGCTCTGACATTAGAGAAAGGGATTTATTTGGAATCCAAGATGATTGCAACGGGATAGTTATCCCTCATTGTGATATTTACTGTCAATTCACATCTTCTCTTCAGAAGAATAGGCTTAATGAAACATTTGATTAATATTAAACTTGAACCTGTCCCTAAATTATGGTAAGCTTTGCAGTGACTAAACATGTGTTCATTTAAAAAAAAGTAACAACACTCACATCGGTAGACACGTAGGCTAAGGCATGGTAGTTCATAAATTATATTATATTATTCCTTCAATCAAATGCTGTTACTTTTTCTATAAATTTTACCTTCCAAACAATAACCGTTAGGGAAATATACTTGCTGTACAAATGAGTAGAAGCGATGAATGTAAAATTAAAATAACAATATCTTTGGTTACATTTATGTAATTTTTGGGTTTTTCCCACTAGTTCATAGAAATTCAGTGCGGAAAGTAACGAAAAATTATCGAGTGTAAACCCAAAGTTTTGGTTTCGATTTTTTTTTAAGTCTACAGTAAGTCTGGGTCAGTATGTACTTATAGGGTACAAATGAGAAAAGTTATGTTGAAAGTAGCTTCATCATCATTTGCATGGAGGAAGAGTGGTAAGTAATTCAGTAAAACAAACTTTAGTACATACAACAGGGATTCGAACGCCTACCTACTCATCAACGGAAAAACCAGTTAAGACGAGTTTGAAGCCTTTATCTAAAACCCACCAAAGCGAGTATTTATATTAATAGATAAGCTATTTTACTAACACAATAAGCCACTGTTAAGTTCTCAAAACGCAAAAACCATTCACAAGGTGAAATTTAAATACTAAGTTACAATTTATACATAATGATAGATTCATATACTAATTAGTCATGCATTTTGAAAATAGTAATAAATTACTCATGGTAAACAAGTTTTTAGGAAAAATACATATCAACTCTGTTTACACTAAATGGTAGTAGTTATGCCTTGAATAAAATAGCTATGGTACTATTTTATAAACTACACCATAGTGCAATAAAGCAAGGTAAGCATGCTACCTTTCAAGGCAATCAAGGTTTATATAAAATTATTATATTTAATAACGTTTAATGGCCTTGGGCATACAATCATATCTGGTAGCTCAGTGGTAAGATCATTGTTCTTTTAGCCAAAGGCCTTGGGTTTAATTTTCAATCCAAGGTGGGTTTTTTAAAAATGTATTTGAATATTTAATTGTGCACGGTCAATTTATTCACCCCTCTTTCTTAATTTTAAGAGGACCTGGACTTGAATCACCCCACATATTTATATAGTTACACCTTTCTCAGCACACATTTCATGGCAAAAAAATTACCACTTCATATTATTTTTATTATTGTAAATTCTACAAATATTATCCATTAATTACTAATTTTTTATCTATTAAAACTATATATTTTTAAATCCAAGTCATTTCGACAAAATAGGTTTTTTTGGACCAACCATTTTTCATGTAGTTATATGGATAATTTCAAATACTTTAAAATAATAAATATCATATGAAGGCGTAGATTTTTAGCATGATATGTTGTGTGCTGCAAAAAGTGTTTACGTCTATGTACAAATTATACTAATGTATTAGAAATTAGGAAGGTTGAATTTAGAGGAAGTGTACCTGTATTTACGTGGAAGGAAATGGGAAAACCATTGAGAGAAAACCACCCTCACTACACCCAACTGGGATCGAACCCCAATCTCCCTCTCTTCATCAGTTTAATTTATTGCGAGAGTTGTGCCTTAAGCCATGCGGTCACCTAAGATAGTAAAAACTTAACTACAATACTATGTGAAACATGGGTGTATTGATTCACGTCCAGGTCCATTTAAGTAATCATATATCATCGAAAGAAGGAACTAACATTGTAGTTTACTAATTTTATATACATATATTAGGGGAACGAGAGAGAAATAACTTGCTTACACACATCGAGATTTAATGCATTGTTCCTTTAAAGCATAACAATGCGGCAGCAAACACTTAATCTCGAACATAATTGTTTTGTAAATCAATCTAGTAAAAGTGTTGTATGCTCCCCGTTGAGACGGATGGACGCGTGGACGGACGAGAGGACGGACTGACGGACGTGACATACGCATGCGCAATAGTCATGGCGCGTGACCAGCGAAATACGATCCGGACGTTACGTCTTCCAGAGCATCCGCTACGGTCATATTTTTCTCCCAGCTTCCGACGTCATTTTTTGTACGTGTGTGTGTGTGTGTGTGTGTGTGTGTGTAGGGGTGGAAAGTTGGTGGCAGAGGGGTGCAAGTGAGAGTTTGGAATGTATGGGAATCACCCTCCTTAGTAGAAACCATTAAGGGAAGTTGTAAAAACCTTAGAGAACCCTCCTAGCACTTTTTTTTTTGTTAAACTGACTTGCGAATTTGAAAACAAAATATATATTTTTGAGACATTATATAGTGCATTTCTTAAATAGATATAAATAATACTAGAACATAGCTTATTAAATTTATATGTGTGTGTAGCCCATTCTGGTAGAAATACACTATTTTTATTTTTGCTATGACACGCAATTAATTTTAATCCCTTGAAAAAAAAATCAAATAAAAATTCAAAATGTTAATTAAATTGTATTCAGCCAGGGGCGTTACATTAAGCCTTTTAAACACTAAATTAAATATTTAAAAAACTTTTCCAATCAACTTACCCTAGTTCAGTAAACCTATTACCGAATAGTACAAACCAAATCAGAGTGCTAGAAATAATAATGGTAACGGGCCTATGTATTTGGTATTAAGAACCCAGACACAAACAGTAAACTATTTTAGATAGCACCTGGAAATAAATCAGGTCTCTTCATACGGATAACTGACCTTTGAAAATGTTCGGAAATCAGAAAGGAGAGTCGATTGAGCATTTGAAACGGTAACTTATTATTTAATTCTATTGGCTAATTATATACAACTCATAAAATTACATTACTCACTTAAATCCACCATATATACATATTATAAAACACTTAAGGTTTGTTTGTACTACACATTAAATATTTTGTAAAGTTTATATTTTTTTCTGATAAGAATAAATGATAAAGCCAAATAACCGATTCATTGAATCTTTGCTTGTCTGTATATTTGGTAAATTTGCTTTTTGGTCTAGAGGAGACTTTTTCTGTTGTACTCCTTATTTTTTCGTGAACAGGGTAAGCTCTAGATCATCTATGATGGAAGTGTATATAATAGACAGTTGGCAGAGGTTCTTTTTTTAAAAAAAAAAAATTGGATGGAAGTATTATTAGAATCGTTTAAAACGCTTTTATTGATAATATAGTATTACTAAGGTAATATAAAAAAACATTTTGAATAGATTGACGTAAGTGACTTTCAGCCATTGTTTGCAATAATGAACCTTCTGCTAGCACTCATCTACACTCCCACCGTATATATAGCATCACGCTATCTCATCAGAGAGTGAAGTTATGTCGTATAAATCGTTGGTTGGACTGGTTGGCGCGGATTCAAAGGATGTCACGTGATTCGAGCAGGGGGAGGAAAGGTACGAGTTCGTGTTTCTTGGGGAATCTTAGGCTTAGTAAGCACAGTTTAATTTTGAATTCATGAGCGTTACAAATAATATACTTGTTAACTGTTAGGTACTAGGCATAGAGAAAATTTTGGTTTTGTGTGATAGGACACTCTCTATAGAGTACTTCTTCTAATTTATTTGGGTTTGTTCTTAAGATAGAAATGGTAACTTATCTATTTTGTTGTTCATTGCAACAATTTCTCCAATTAAGAGAGCTAAAATTGGTACAAGGCTTATAAACATTTAAACTATTTAGTTTGGTGTTGATTGCAACAATAACTCCGTGTAAGAGAGTCACTGTTAGTGTGCTTGCATTTAAGTGGTAAATTTAGGTACCTTTTAATTTATTTTGTAGATTTGTGTGTAAATTAGGTTTATTTAGTTTTGTTTCTTAAATAAATGAAAAAAAGTTAATTACAAGGATATTTATGCGAGCGATGCCGTAAGGGGAAAGCTATATAATAAAAAGAGTAAACATTTTTGTGAGGAAAAGGAAGAAAAAATTTGGAAATATTTCATATTAAGAAACAAGTTATCTAGGAGAAAATTATTCAAAAAATGTTTATAACACCACATAAACTACGTATTACATCCCACGACTAGCGTAGATAATAAATGGGAAAAGAAATGTTCTAAATAACAAGGATAAAACTAAACCCAGTACACCTGGCCAAGATTAAAGCACCAAACTCCCTGTCACTGACAAGCTAGAGAATATTATCCCGTTATTTAATATAATTACCTACTGATAAGGGGTCACCAAAAATGAAAACTATATGGTAATGGTCATTCAAATTCTACTTGAATATTATAAATGAGTGTCGTGTTATTACTTGACTTGTTAATAAATATAATACACGTGATAACGATAAACTAATTAATAAATTAGTAGTATTTACTATGTTTGAAGGTCGGTCCTTTAGTATCGATATGTCAGCAGATTATTGTGTCAGTTAGTTATTCAGTGAGACAAATCTAAGGAAAATATTTTATAATTTTAATTGCTTTATCATATTTAAACTTGATTTTTAAGACTGGGCTGCTTTTCAATTTTCTCAGTAACTGTGAAACATATATATATGAAACATATATATATGCCAAATGATAAATATTTATAAGGAGTCAAAAAAATGGTTGTGTGTATATGTGCAGTAAATTATCTTCTAAAATAATAAAACCATGGCAAGCAATAATTAATAATTTATGTGGTAAAACTATAGCGCGTCTGGACTACATCATTCGTAGCCCAGTTTGTGGAGAGATTATCCAGTACTAATGTACCGTTGACCATTGGACGCCCGAATATACTAATCATACATCCTTTCCGTGGAGGCTCCTTCCATCTCCCGATGATATGAGATGACACTGATAGTGAGTATGAGGGTGTGGAACCAGTGGAAACACTTAAACTTAACTTAAACCTAACTAACCAAACCCTGATGACCATTGGGGTAGTTCCCCTTTCGGGAAAAATACTCAAGGTATCAACCAGAAATCAAACCCAGGACGCCTAGGTTCGTAGCAAGGTGCACTGACCACTACACCACGGGGTCGGTTATTTTTGTAGTAACTAAATACATATTATACTATATTTCATGGATTAAATACAGATATATTACATTAAATACTAAAGTGGAATGATATATTATATTTTATAAATTAGTTTTCTTGCAGTATTCATCCCTTTATTCACCTATTTAGCCCTAACTCATACTAAAATATCCTTAGTTTATTATTATTATTATTTAGCACCGCGTCTTACTACCCATGAGGGTTATACGCTTAGGTACTAATTACGCTAATGGATTAGGAATTGGGAAGGTTGAATTAAAGGAAGTGAACCCGAATTTGCGTGGAGGGAGAGTGGAAAACCATTTAGGAAAAACCACCCCCAGTTCACCCGACCGAGATTCAAACCTCGATCTCCCCGTCCTCAGCAGTCGGGCTCAACACGACTAGCGCGTTAGCCAACTACGCCACCGAGGCGGGTGAATATCCTTAGTCTTAGACACTGGAATCACCAGTGTCCTATTTGAAGTGAATACTTAAGTTAAGAGTTTATCTCAGAGATCATTAACCGGTAAATTAAATACAATACTATTTTCGAACCATACAACATAATATAGAAGTGAGTGCGTATTTATGATGTATGCATTCTTTAATTCATAATGTTATCTAGTATCGTAAGTAAGATAAATTCATCTGAACGTTTTAGTATATTGGCGGATGAAACTACAGATATTTCTGGCGTTGAGCAATTTTCTCTTTGTGATAGGTATAGAGAAAAAATATCGATAGGAAGTTTGTTTTAGGGGAAGATTTTTTTAAATTTGTTCCAGTTGAGGACGTCTGTGGTTCAGCTCTTGAAAAGACTTAGCAAATAAAGTTTTAAAAAATGGGCGTGAACATGAGATTTTTGAGCGTTCAAGGGTATAAGGGTTCCACAGCAATGAGTGAACAATTTAAATAATGCACTGCAATGATGGGTATAACCTTTCATGAAGTAATTTACAGCCACTGCTCCTGTCACGTACCTTACCTTGTTCTTTGTCACGCATGCTCAATTCCAAATATAAGGAACAGTATAGCGATCTTTAAAGATGTAATTTCATTTTTTAGATTTTTAACAAAACGAGCCAGTGTTGAAAAACATTATATCTAAAATAAAAGAGTGATATGTGGAGAACACGTCTCCTCAAGTCCTGTGAAACTCATAAGGTTGAACATCTGGTTTTCTAATCTTCTCTTTAAGAAACTTTGTCTTCCAATATTGGAAACTTTGAGCAAAATTCAAGATTTCAGTAATGCAGAATCATTCTCTAAATCATTTGTATTAATTTAAGCTTTGAATAGTAGCAAGATTTTTATGTCATTCTTTGTGGTTAGATAATTTGTTTTTGTTTGGCACATAGTTTATGGCCTTTCCTTCGATCAAAGCAGTTATATATTTCTTCTGCTACAAATAATGTTAAATATTTAAAGGAAGAAATTCATCAAATAAGAAATGATGCCAAAATCTCATATACGGCCATTCATGCTGAGGTCCAGCCAATTGATGAGAGTTTGGGGGTCTACAATTCACATGCCTCGATTTTGTGCAAGGTAAATTACTATGTCTACTTAAACTTCAACCATGAATAATGCTTAAAAGTATTATAGAGTTTCCTTTAATATACCGTTCCTGAACTTTTTTATTCAGAAAATGAATGATAGATCTATAAACCCTACAAGTGTTTTAGTAAAGTTTCCTCTTTTACTCCCAGAAAAATGTGCAATACTGACTTACAACTAAATCATATCAGTAGCTCAATGATGCATCTTCTACACCTGCAAAGTCAATTGGAGAAGTTATAATGTGAATAGGAACACGGATAAAAATATATGACTACACCTATTACCTCATAAGTCTCATCAATAAATGTGCCAAAAATATGTTTTCGACTATACACAATTTTATTAAACTAGCGGTGACATTACCAATTACTGCCTTCACATAAAGGTCCTCCTAATTAAGGCGGCTGAAGAATTAATTACAAAACTCCATTTCACAGAATATATTTAATGGGATGTCTTGAATGTCTGTTCACAAAGAAGTTATGGTATATCCCGAAGAAGTTAAAACAAAATGTCAAAACAGACTTTGAGATTGGCTATTTTGTTATAAACTCAAGTCAAGACTATAACATTTGTATTATGTGACGTGTATATATTTAAAACTAATATTGATAATAAACTCAATAAGTCTAACATGATTTATTCCAGTTGAATAAAATTACATTGTATAAATTTTAGGCTTATTTTTGGTGATTTTCTTTAAACATTATGATACAATTCAACAAATCTCAAATAATATTTTGTTAAATCATTTAAATAAAATAACAATTTTCATATTGTTTTATTAAAAATAATTTAAAATGTCAAGGGAAAAAGCTAAAATGTAAAAAATGCTTAGATCTAGCATAGGAAATAAAACGTATTTTTTTAAATTTATTTTAATATAATATCAAAGCCTAAATGTTTGTATCTATTTTGGAAATTTGATTTAATCCCTCCCATACCCCCCAAACCCCAAAAGAAATTCTGGCTAAGCCCATGCTACTAGGGGTAAAAAGGACAGAGCTTACGGGGAAACCATTGTGTTAGAAAGAGTTGGTACGTGCTCATAAGTACCTGTACTGCAATTTAAGAGTAGAACAGCCTATAGTACCTCTCAAAGTGCCATTTCCTGGGACCAGATTTTGATGACATGTCATCTTTTGTTTTTCATACCTCACAGACAATGCTCACATGTGCAGTACAGTACACACTTTCTTCTCAAGGTACTCTTTGTTAAGTAAACTTATTTATGTTTTTTTGTGTGTCAGTTTTGGATTTTTAATTAATATTTTCTTGGTTCGAGTCATATTGGAGTTATTACTGAATATTTTTGAGACATCTTTAGGCATTTATTTAAAATAGGTGTATTTTTAAATACTATCGATATTTCATAAATGCATACACACTAAAACGCGTTTTTTTTTATAAAAAGAAGAATAATATACTGTAGACAGTGAAATTTGTATTCTCTTTGCTTGTACGGCTGGAATAAACACATTCCTGGAGACACACTATAACTAGGTTGGAAAGGGTTGCGTTGGAAATCAATACTATATTTAGCAGAAAGCAAACATTTAGTTCCTTAGGGCTTTTCATTCTATATATATTTTTTGGTTTCCAATTGTAAAGTGCATTTTTATTTTTTTGTGCAAATCCATTGAGAGTTTTTGTTTTAATTTCAACGTGTTTTTTTTGTTAGCTTTAAATCATTTTTCAAAATTTTTATCTTATTTCGTAATTTTTTGGTCGTCAAAGTCCAGGCTCTGGTTATTATATTTAGTTTTCATTTTTAGTTTCTTAATCCTGGTCTTACCTGATAGTCACAGAAGTTGTATGCCAGTGTTGATATCTTAGAGTGCTGTGCTGAGGCGTAAATTTTTTAGCATCGCTTCTTACTACCCGTTCGGGTTGAATGTATTTTTAATGATTAGTCTGATTGTCTTAGATATGAGTAAGGCTATATTTATAGGAAGTGTAGCCGCATATTCGTAAAGGGAGAGTGGAAAACAATTTTGTTAAAACACTTCAGTACACCCTACCGAGATTCAAGCCTCGATCTGCCTATCATCAGAAGTCTAGTCTACTGTGACAGTAGCGTCTTAGACCATGCGGCCATCAAAGTGGGTGACATCACTCTTGTATTACTGTGGGTGAACTTCATAACAGTAAAATCATATCAAATACCTTTATCAACATTCATTACAAATATCAGAGAGAGTTTAAAAGACAGAAAAGAGTCTTCATACAACGCTGCAATACCCATAGTATATACTAATATGTGTCAGACAGAGAGAAATAAGGGGGTGAAAAAAAGAGAGGGTAAAATTGTGTACAGGAAAGGATGAGGGTGGTTGCACTGCTTTACTTTGCATTAAAAATCAGCTCCGCGAATATGGAGGGTTGCAATTTGACTTTCTATTAGCTACCCCATGCCACGCACTAGGGGTTGACTGGGAGGTGGGGGTGGCGGATGGCGGGAAGGGATCAGAATGAAAGATCCATGGCAAGGGAACAAGTTGGGATAAAATTTGGGATCATTGCTAGTTTGAGTTTTACATAACAAATATATATCCTCCTGAGGAGGGTTCATTGATAGGAATAAGGAAGACCCAAATGCTAGAAAAAACAATCTGCTCGAATGTATTACAAGAAAGGTAAGAGAACCACATCTAAATTTATTTCTTATGGTTAGTTGGATGGTAGAAAATTAAATCTTTTGTTTAGCATATTGAGGTTCTATTTTAATATTTATTTTTAAAAAAGAGATATAATTTACTCGAATACTAATAATCAAATAAAGACCACATATTTTATACTAATAAAATGAAAGCCTCTCAATTATTGGGTTATTTAATAAACTTTATTAAATCCTTAAAAAATACTATCTATGTCGAAACATTATAACATAAAAAATATGTTTAGTAAATTTAGTGTATCACATGAGTGTATTTATGATCAAATAGATGCAGTGCAGAGAAAATATATACTCTATTTTATGGTACTTGCAATAGTATTAATAATAAGAATAAGAAGAATAACTTTTACTATAACTATTTTTAAATTCTTAATCATTGAAATGTGTTCTAGGGAAGATTTATTCAAATAAAAGCTTAAGCTTCTTGATATAATAGCCTTTGGGCTTATGTCTATATTATATTGAAATTGAAAGGTTTACTTTTATAGTTTGTTTTTATACTTGACATCATTTTATATAAGCTACATTCCCAATTAAAACCAATGTAATAGATATCAAGGAGTCAAATAATGTGTTTAATATTTTGAAAATTTTTCATACCTGAATAGAGGATTGTTGGCTTAATGTAAATTCACTGGTTAATTATATATATATAATTTCTAAAGACTGAAATTCTACTTATCAATTATTTTACTTATATTCTCCATTCAATCCAACAAATGGATTAAAACTGATTTCAAATTAATATTAGGGGCCTACTTGTTTTCTTTTAATATTTATTATTTATATTTTAGCAAATATATATACATATATATATGTTTGTTGATAAGAAGAAGGGCCACTAAAAGGTCTAACTTATTGCTTTGAATTATTTGGCTATAAAGACTTTAAGTATAATTACATTATATAGCTTATTTTATAAACTATTGGAGTTACACAAAAGATAAAACCGGTAAATGCTCTTATATATAAAGAGCATTGCATTATCTGCCAACATAATATATAATATATATATTCTATTCTATGTAAAAATATTTAAGAGCTGGATTTAATACTCCATTATACTAATTCAAATTGTTATTCCTCCTAAGAAACCGAAATAAAATTAGTCTTAATAAACTTAGCAAATATAAAATGATTAATTTATTACACAATTCATTAATATTCCATCGAGGCTTAAAAGTCGTCAAGAATATTATACATATAAACTAATTACGATAGTTGAAATGGTATAAATAAGGTATGGTTTCAGGGTAAGTGAAAAGTGGGTGAAAACCACTTTATAAAAAAACCTTAACTACCCCGTGGCGGGAATAAAAACATACTCTCTCCATCACAGGTAATGGGGTATAGCACGAGAGTGTTGGATTAAACTAGCACCTGGCAATCTACAACCTGCAGGCTGGATCCTGCACGAAAATTGATTTTAACTGGTCCGCAAAAGATTTAGAAAAAAATGTTTTGATAAGATAGATAAATTACTAGTTTTTAATACTTTTTTAATAACCGTATCCCTTGCGTCTTAGTACTTGTTCTGTTTATTTGCCTATGTATTAATTAAACGTATGTGTTAAGGACTAGGAAAGTTGAATTTAGAGAAAAGTACTCGCCTTTTGTGTAGAGGGAGAGTGGAAAAAAACATTTAGGAAAACCTCCCTCAGTAAGCCCAACCGGGATCGAACCATGATTTCCCTCACTTCTGTGGTATAGTATTTTGCAAGAGCAGCGCTTTTGACCATGTGGCCACCGAAACGGGATATTAATTAATTACAATATTAGAATTATAAAGTTGAATATTTTTATATCTCTAATGTGACAGTTTTTGAGCAACGATCGCAACTCAGGGCTTAAACATAGGTTAAATAAATATAGCCATATGAGAATATAATGAAGAACATTTTTTCAAAAAAAAAATTCCAAAAAATTAACCATTTAAATGTTATGAAGGAAATATCGTTTTTCAGCCAACATCTTGGCCGCCATTTTGAATCCTAAGGGATGAAATTTGGTGTACTGCGGGTCAAATTACTTCCAAAGGAGTAGAGAGTCACTAATATCAAAAATATTTCAGACTCCTGCGTTCGACCATGTGAACACCGATTTATTAATACTACTAATATTTTAGCATTGCTTTTTACTACCAGTTCGGGTTATACGCTTAGGCCTACTTATTAATTCTTAGGTTAATGCATAAAATAAAAATAGATTATAAATATTAACAATATGTTTATAATTATAAACTATTTTTATTATTAATATTAATGTTAATATGTTATAACACATTTTTATACCATATTAATATTAATATTAATATGTTATAACACATTTTTATACCATCCATATAATCAGTTTTCGCGTTCGGTGGTCTTGGGGTTGAGTGCTAGCCTCAGGATATGATATTAGTGAGTTCGGTTAAAATCTAGCCGGGGTTAACAGATTTTTTAAGCTATGAAAATCCATAACACATCTTCCTTCAAAGGGAAGTAAATCCGTAGGACCCATGTTAATTGTTACATATAAAAGAACACTGGAATATATGTGAAAATACCTTTCCCGTCTAAATAGGTATGCTATTTAAATTTCACTTATAAAAATGCTCGTGTGCTGATATCTGTCGGGTCAGAAAATGGAGGTTAAATTCCTCAAATAAATAAAAATGAAATACAATTATTTATTGATCGAATAAAAAATAAAATACATTCGTGTATTTAATTATCAAATAAAAATAAAATATATTATGTTATTTATTTGATCTATTTATGTTGCGATTTCTGATCTGAGTGATTATTTTAGCACAAGAGAATTTCTATGAGAAAGATCGACAGACCATACTAATTTTGTCGGGAAAGTTATTTTTATACACCCTCTAGGTTTCGTGTCCAAGCCACATATGTATTTCAGACTAAGCCATTCGATACATTTTATAGATAGTTCAAATTTTGATAAAAAAAAAAGACATTGGAAAACTACTCTTAAACGAATTTTCCACAAAAAAAATGTTATTTTTGATGTCAATCAATCCCAAGATATAGGTATTTATTCAAACAAATACATTAAAGTAATTTTTGAAATATTTTAAACTAAAAACATCAGCCATTACTAAACGACTATCATTATAAAGATACCCATGAAAACAAGTATACAGTGCTATTTTCCATGTCAACACTATTCAAACAAAATATATTTAAACCCAATCGCTAAAGCCATTTTCAAGATGTATACAATTTTCAAAATTTATTTTTCCATATATCCTTTAACAGTGTACTCCCCAAAATGAGTGTACAGGATTTCTAATTATCTAAAACCGTCCTCAGATATACACTTCGAACATAATCATTATAGAAATTTTGAAAATTTTTGAATTATTAAAATTGTTCAGTTAACTACTCATGTACTGTAAATCAAATTGGCCCTAACGAATTGCCATATAAAACTCAAATATCAAATGTGAACAAAATCCATCAAGTAATTTCCACTGTAGCGCTAGATACAGACACACAGGAAGATGGTTAGACAGAAATTCAGAAGAACATGAGGACAGACTAAATTGAAAGACCAGCCTTTTTGGTTTGGGGACACATTAAACATCAAGAGTTACCATGATCTCGAGCTTGAAAATTCACAATTACAATACTCCCTCATTGCTAGAAAGAAATCGAACCAGGTGTACCGGGAGGTTGTTTTACCCCAGTATACCTTGTCCTGATTTGAACCCCAACAACCCTGTCATCACCATACAAGATCAGACCAGCCTGACTCTTTAGTCCATGTGCCCACCAATGGATGATAATATTTACTAGTGTTGTAAAAACCAATACTGACTTATCTAGGGTTGATTTGGAAATTTTCCAAAAGTAAATTTCTTATAAACAGCTCAATTTTTTTGTTCAACCAAAATTTATTCTATGTTGTCTCCACAAAATATATTTGATTGGAATTTGTAACTTTTTGCGGGTTCTAATGAACACAACGAAAAAGTAATACGAGCCATTCTTCCCCTTGTCCCTTAGTATTTAAAACCCTTTGCCAAAATAAAATTAATGGACCACACAATTTCGTTGTATTTCCAACGAGTCGAAAGTGTGTGTGTTGGGTAGTAGTGAGAGAGTTGGGGATGGGGGGAGGAAAGTAAAATAGAATCTCTCCCGAGTCCTCATTCTACATTCACGGTCTTCCCCTTACCTCTGGGGCATCAGTCCTTTCCCACCCACCAGTAATTTACTCACTAGCGAAATGACATTCAGGAATTTGGGAGATTAAGGCCTAATAATGTTGACTAGAAAACACTTAAATACTTTTTTTTTTATCACTAACCGTTCGGGAAACACGCATATGTACTAATTACCCTTATATGTAAGGGATGTGAAAAATTAAACTTCAGAGTAAGTGTGACTACATTTGCGTGGAGGTAGATTAGAGCACCATTTAAGAAAAATACCTTCATTACACCCAGCTCATAATCCTCAGGTAGGTTTTCGTGCAATCTTTAGTGTTTTAGGGATGTCCAATAATAGTTTGCTCAAAATATTGAAGCGTTACAAATTCCATCCATACCAGGTGTCGTTGCATCAAGGACTTCATGGAGAAGATTTCCTAAATCGAGTGGCATTTTGACAATGGGCACTTGGACAAGTAAGAATAAATATTAACTTTTTTCTTAAAGTATTATTTTCTGATGACTAGAGCCTTACAAACCATGGGGAAGTTACCCGAAACCACATGCATTATTGGGGTACAGAAAATCCACGGTGGTTGCGCCAAGCTGAAAGACAGCGTCCTTGGACTGTGAACGTTTTGTGTGGACTTATCGGAGACAAATTGATTGGCTCCTTTTTTATTGACGGTAAATTGAATAGAGACAAATACATTATCTTTATAGATCAAGGAGTGTCATTGATTCTAGAAAAATTAAACCTACAAGAAAGGCAGATCATCTAGTTTCAGCATGATGATGACTCTGCTCACTATTCCAGAACTGCACGACGAGTATAGGATCGGAATTGCAATAGCCGCTGGATCGTTAGAGGTGGTCCAATTAGTTGCCCAGCTAGATAACCAGATCTAACATGACCAGATTTGTTCTTATGGGGTTACTTGAAAGAAATATTATACCCTGATGTACCAACAACTCCATAAAACGCTATAGAACGCATTAGAGATGCTTGTAGGGATATTGATAGAGAAACTCTATTAAATATCATCAAGGTGTAATGGAAGGGGTCACGAGAAAAAGCCAGTGTTTTAGTAGTTTTTATGGCAAAATATTTGTTTAGGCAAAATAAATCAAATATTGCTCCAGTACAAGCATAGAATTTAATTTTCTTCACAAGATGACCTCAAAATTGCTTGAATATCTGTTAAAGGTGTTCTGGAATTTAATGACAAATACTTCACTTGGTTTAAAAAGTTTGTTAGAAAATGCCACCATGATCATGACAGATTTTCAACAACTGTTGATATCACCACGCGTATAAAATTAAATGATTGTGTTTGTATTGAATCAACCGCCTCTGTGGCGTAGTTGGCTAACGCGCTAGTCGTGTTGAACTCGACTGCTGAGGACGGGGAGATCAAGTTTCGAATCTCGGTTGGGTGAACTGGGAGGGGTTTTTCCTAAATGTTTTTCCACTCTCTCTCCACGCAAATGCGGGTTCACTTCCTCTAATTCAACCTTCCCGATTCCTAATCCATTAGCGTAGTTAATACTTAAAGCGTATAACCCGAACGGGTAGTAAAACGCAGTGCTAAATCATAATAATAAAATGTATTGAATCAATATTTTATTTATTTTGGCCAAAAAAAGTTTTTCGATAAAACTGCAAAAACCCCGGATTTTTGTCGCTTCCCGTTCCATTTCAATTTAAATACTCACAATTATTTTATGAAGTGAATTGGAGAGTTAATTGAAGTAGAAGGTCATCATTTCGAATAATTGTTGTAAATTAACTATTCGACCTTTATGAATGAACGGTTGTTCATTGTTTGTGGAACCACTTTGCTCGCATTTGTTTACACTCTCAGATTCTAGTAGCAATAAAATGAAATAAAAACAGTACCAAAAACATTATACGTATTTTTTACTTCATTAAATATAATCAAAAATAGATCTCAGATAAAAAAGTGTTTCAGACAAAAGTGTTTGTTGTTGTTGAATACGATTCGGCAATAAAAACACAAGGTCCCATTTGAAATACAATAGTTGAACTTGAAATGACCTTGAAGACGTCCACTAAATAAAAAATAGATTGTCATTTTGTCAGCGTCTCAAAATCAAGCAACTTTGAATGAAACATATTTTTCTTAAATTAGTTTTTCTTAAGCTATCTTTATTGCCAACTTAAAAAAACACCCTGTATATATAGGAAGTATCGATTTATGTGGGAAGTAACTGGAGTGTGGATAGTATACCTTAAAACAATACAAAAGTGATTTCGAACATAATTATATCCTATGTTCGATGATTCCCAAATTAAGGCCTTCCAAGATTTTGCTGGAATTGTTGATAGCCCTACTTGAAGAGCCCCATTTAGTGTGACTGCAGCCCTGCCTGTGTACCAACAGTGGTACGTCACTTACAAGAGGTACAACAGGGGTGTATCATGTAGGGTTATTAACTATTACCGCAGAAAATCCGAAGGCCTTGTCTCCGGAGCCACCGAACATAGAACATATGTTCCTAAGGACATCTTGTGTTGTTCTGAGGTCGACTATCAACACCTTGCATATATATACATATATATATTTTTTTTATTACAGTTTGGAATATATTGGTATTATAAAAATATATTTCAAATTAAGTTTATTTTTTATTTTTAATAACTCTACAACATTGCAATAATAAGCTACTCATATTTTGTATCTCAAAGATTTGTGGAGATTTTATTAAAAGTGAAGCTATCACAAATTTAAGGTACCTTCAAGTCATTTTTACGGAAAAAGATCCACTCATTTGTTAGGTGGGTTAAACAGTGTCTATATACGAATTCTAGTCAAAATATAAGTACAATTTTTGGGAATCGATGTTTTCTTTTGTGACCTTGAGTAAACTTCCCTTAATTTTAGGGTTTATATATCTAATCACTAAATATCCTTGGAGGACCTTTTGAAAACAGATACCAAGTTTTAGCCTGATCAATCAAATAGTTTCGACTCTAGACCTAAATATAGACAGACATACAGACAGACACATACACAGAAAGACAAATCACTTTTTAAAGTTCAGGGACTAATGACCAAAAAATCCAGCAAAATCTCGGATTAGATATTTTTGACGATCACAATACTTCCTCTATATGAGGGGTCACGATAAATTTAAAAAAAAACTGGAATGTAGTTAAATTTTTGGAGGTATTTTTAAATTGTATATCTATTCTATTCCACTGACCTCTGGATTACCTGAGCATAGCTATAATTTCGAGGAAATTCTGTATATTGGACATATTGAAAAAATAAATTTTAAACAGCGAGTGGCCAGTTCATCGTATAGTAATGAATCACTATGTTACATTGGGTTGCTGATTTCAGAAACAATGTTTTTTTTAAATAGGATTACTGACCATATAAAAATCTCATGTAGTAAGGCCAAAAGAGGGGTGGGTTGTTTGAATCGGGGAAATAGAATTTAATTTAATTTAGTTGAAGCATTCTTTCTTCCTTCGCCCCTACCCCTTTTTACCCACCCTTCTTTTTCCTACCCTTCTTTTCCCAGAACGGATGGTGGGTTAGCTTACAACCCCCTTAACAAGCGGCCATGTCAACACGTCTCGAGGCAGAATTAGCATGAAACAAGTCCTCGATGATTGCGATGGGGTGGGTGAATTTGGAGATAGAGGGAGGGAGGCAAAAGACCTCGGAGATTGGAAGTGTAAAATGGAGGGGGAGTCAAATTTAACGAGATTTATAATTTTAACGCCCGATTCAAAATAATTTGTTTTAAATAAGTAGGACAATATACAAAGATAGCAGTTTTAAAGCAGACCTAGAAAATAGGTAATAATATTAAAAATATATGTTTATAGATATTTTCTTTTTAAAATAAAATACCTACTAATATAGAACACTAAAAAACTAATTTATTTATGATTTTGTTTTAATTGTTTCTGTCTAGTATTATTATGACTACTATTTTAATTTATTATCATTATTAAATACTAAGATTTATCCTCACTACATTCAGTTATTCCCTTACTTTGTATAATCGGTTTAGAACAATTTAACAATAATCCACTGAATATAATAACTAGAATCTTTAGACTTTGTCTTTGATCATTTTCAGCAACCCTTAGTAAAACCTAGCTCCCAATCTCTAGAGATATTGATTTATCTCATCCCCTTTTACTTGTCGAAATGGATGTACTCCTGGTAATAAATAAAAATAATATTCCCATAAATTATTTAGATTAATCTCATGGTGATAACCATGTTGTGGCAACCACAAAATAGGCATGGGTTTACTCAGCTGGTTAAGTCAAAATAGCTACTGATAATTTTAATAGCATAGTTTAAGGGATAACCAACATTCATGTTCCTAAAATTACTATTAAAAATGTATCTCTATTTCCCAACTGGTCTTCATCCACACTTATATATTGAATATGATAGAAAATTATTTTCTTTAAAGGTATAAAATAAATTAATAGAAAATTATATTAATCTTTCTCACACTATCATAAATTAGTTAAAGAAACTTTACCTTTTGATAAAGCCATCTGGATGAATGAACTTAGTAGAAAACAGCCTCAAGAGAAAACTCAAGTCTCTTTGGAAATGTGTTAAAAATAATTATATGAGCTGAACCTCCCCAACTAAATTATTAATAATCATCTTTCAATAGCAAATTAATTAGGAAAATATTTTAGCTCAGTGTATGACCCTGTTTTATCAGCTATACCATGTTATATTATTGAAACTAGTGTGTCCTTGTATCCTAGCTACATTAATACTGTGGATGTCTATCTTGCTTACTTACTTACCTACTCTATGGCATCGGGAACGCCAAAGTTCATTGCCGCAATTACAAAAGTACGCCACCTATCTCTATCTTTAGCTAGCTCTGTACCACCGCACTTATTCACCACAGAATAAAGGCTGGTACACAACATTAATATTAAATAAGAATCCCAAAAACATAATAAATGCAGAGGAGCCGATAGGACGATTACAAGGTAAATACCGTACTCAGGTCCATTTGTCTTCTGCTTCCCCGAACCCACGCTACAAATATTTAATATTTTAAATATTTGAAACCCTATGGCTATCAGTGAAGTATATACCATAAGTATATGAAACGTTAGAAAATATTATTTGTAAATAATAGTTTATTTATTAATATAAGATATAATTAAATATTGCATAATACAAAGAATATATATATATATATATATATATATATATATATATAAATAAGTCATTTATAAAGGCAATAGTCAAATAGTCATGGTCATAACAATCACCCTAGACTTGATAAACAATTGGTTACTCGAGTCATCAATGACTTCCACAAAAGATTCAATTTAAAGTACTTGTAATACTTTCCTAGTATTAACACTTGTACATGAATAAATACAACACCGGACCAAGCGTCCTTAAGATGACAAAGCCTGATCCCGCCAGAAGGGCTTCAGAAAAGATCCCAAACAATAACATCAACTCAATCATAGGTTGTCAAGTTTTTAAATGATATTATAAAAAGATTACCTATAATAAATACCAAAAATACTACTGAATAAAAAATCAGTTTTATGCCGGACGGGCTATAAGTTAATAACATAATTATCATAACAATATAAGGCCAATCATCGCAAAAATATGGTGTCTCACGCCAGATTGAATATAAGTTTTAACCACTATACAATGAAACTATAATCTCTAAAAAAAATGGCGTCTCATTTAAATGGAAAATATTGATATCATGCAAGGCCACAAAGGGGATTTTGCGTCTAGAAAACCTAATATAAAGATAAACATTATTTACCATAACTAGTTTTACATATCAAGATATCGAAGTATTACGCGATATCCTTGCGTAATTATCTATAAATTCTGGAAAGTCTAATATTAACATTTATTTGGCCGAAAAAGAGTCTTAAATTATAATAGCCGAAATAGAATGTTGTACCTTATAACATCCTGGACACCTATATGTGTCCAAGGACAGTATTCTGACAAGAGTAAATCACACATCTGAAATACACCATTATATACGCTAACATTCTTGCTCAGAGAGGGGAAAGGGGTAACGAAAACAAAGGCAAACACAAAACAAAGAAGAGAGGGAAGGGATAACCAGACGGAGGCAGAACAATAGAGTAGTTTGGAGAAAGACCTAGAACCACCTTTTCGGGCATGCACGTCACACATTTCCCAACATGCCCCGCGATGAATCACTGTTCAAGCTTACACAATCTTCACGCAATTAGTCTGTACGTAATGTTCATCGAGCTATGTTGTGCTTGTGCGGGGAGTCGACTTGGGAGGTGCAACTACTGAATGGGGCAATGGTGAGTTCACTCATATTTATTTTTAATAGTGTCCAATCTTGCTGTTCTCGTTAACTCATGTAGCTTTATGGTAATAAACGCTACATCTCTATCCAGTCCTCTTATCTCTTACAGGTTCATTCTAATGTTATCCTCCCATCT
Organism: Timema cristinae; assembly: GCA_039000515.1. Classification (NCBI taxonomy): domain Eukaryota; kingdom Metazoa; phylum Arthropoda; class Insecta; order Phasmatodea; family Timematidae; genus Timema; species Timema cristinae. Next base: position 49,786,549 of record JBCFYV010009882.1, read on the forward strand.
AAATCTAGGTTTTCCCAATGGTCTCTTCCTATTGGGTTTTACCGGTCGGTACTCTGTCCTCCCACTGAGTTTACTAGTCAGTACCCTGTCCTCCCATTGGGTTTACCAGTCAGTATCCTGAACATGGTTCTAGATTCTCCATTTCAAGCTGCATGTCCTGCCCACCGTAGTCTACGAAATATGATCATTCTAACAATGTCTTGTGATTAGTACAGGGTATTTAACTCATCATTATGTGACCTCCTTCATTCCCGGTAACCTTATACATTTTGGGACCAACTCATATCCCAAGGTTTCTTGTTTTCCAACACCCTAATTTTTTTTTCGTTATTTAAGGTAAGAGGTCATGTTTCACACCCATAGGGAACCACAGGTAAATTTATTGTTTTGTATATTCTGAGTTTAACATTCCTTGACAGCAAGACAGATGTCAACAAGTTATTGAACAAGAAATAACTTGCATGTCTCAACTGCCTTATTTTTCTAGATTCTAATCTAATCTAATTATTGTTAGTTAGAATTATCACGAAATAGTTAAACTAATTAACCTTGTCAAATGATATGTTGCTCTAAGTAATCTTTTAGCTATAGTTCCTAATCTGTGGTCTATGTGAGATCAAATATAGAGTCTTGTCATGGTTCAATGTTCACTTCTAAACCTATTTCCTTTTTTGCCTCTAATAGAATTTCTGCATTTCATGCAACAGCTTACTTTCTATTGACTAAAAAATCTAATTCATCTTCGTATTCTAATAGGTGCACAGTTCCGTTTAATGTCAACCCCTCCATTATCTCTTGAATTACCCTAATAGCATACTCTAATTCTAGATTAAAAAGTAATGGGAAAAGTACATCTCCTAGTTTCAACCCATTATGTATTTCAAAAGTATCTGATAAGAGACATCCAACCTGTACCCTGCCCTGCTTATCGGTCAAACATAGCACAATTATCTTGACAAGTTTTTTAAAGTATCACAATCTTAATTTCATATGATTTGTTTATTTTATCTGAATCTTAGGTATTTTTAAAATATATGTATAATTAATTGATGAACCATCATGTTGTTTTTTCAATTGTTGTCTCTCTTGCTATTAAAAAATTAAGTTCACCCAGGTGTGCTGAAGTGGAATGAATCCTCAGTTTAATAGTTAAAGGTTGTGCTAGTATCTTCAATCCATTGTTATAAAATATTTTCAACCTTAGTTTGTAAAATGAAACGTTCCCTGAAATATGGCAAAATCAAATATGTCGTTCCCATGCATAAAAAGGTGCCAAGACCAATCGTTGTAATTATAGGCCCATTTCTCCAATAAAAACTTTCCATAAAGTATTTGAGAAAATAATATCTGTATTAGATAGTATAAAATCTCATTTGGTTTCAGGTTACGATGCCATGGTTGATGAAAAAGTAAAAAAGTGTGATTCGAGGAACGTGGATACAGCAACTTTAAATTTGCCGTCGAGAGTAATTTGGTGAAGAGAATAACAATTTATGGGAGAGCAAATCGTTATAATCTTTCTGAAAGCACCTGCAAAGAAAAAAAAATCAACATGGCCAACTGAACTGAACCACTCACAACCAACTCTTGATACAAAATACGAGTACGAGCTGGATAAGCAATTAAAATACTTGGGGGTCAAATTAATGCTTTTTTCGTGAAATAAATATTGAAGCTGGCTTAAAATCCTTACTAAAAACTCAATTTACAGCAAAGGTTCAACTAAAATATAAAATAGCTTACAAATACACTTACTACATATTTATGAGAGCTCGACCTGAATTGGTTAATAAAAAACACGAGTAAATAAGACTAGTGCGAGTTGTGGGACTCATTAAATCACTGGTTTAACTTTTTAGCACCACATCTTACTACCCGTTCGCGTTGTACACCTGTGTAATAATTACTATAAGATGTAAGGGATTAGGAAGGTTCAATTTATAGGAAGTGTACCCAAATTTGTGTGGTGGGAAAGTAGAAAACAGTTTAAGAAAAACCACCCTCAGTACACCCAACTGGGATCGAACCCCGGTCTTCCCATCATCAACAATCTAGTATATTGTGTGTGTCTTAGACCATGCGGCCACTGAAGTGGGTCACTAGTTTAAATATTTTCCAAGCAAGCTAGCAAACATGGAAGCTATTCAAAGATCATGCGTATCATCCAATCAGAATATTTAAGGCAGATGATTTGGACGTATCCTGCCTATATGAAAATGAGTTTTACTTTATTATTGAATCATTTTCCTATATAACGTTTCTTATAATATATTGTTTTGTTCTTGGAAGTTCCTGTGTTCAAATCAAATATTTTAATATTACAATTAAAGATTTTCATTTTCAATAAATACTTTATTAGGAAAATCCGTACTACTTAACAAAAATGGTGTCACTAAAATGTACCTTAATTATAAATTTAAAAATAATTACTCATCCGTTCTAGTAATACATCGTTGTTTCCTAACTGTAAAGTATAGATACATATATAGTATGTTTTATTTTATACATTTTATCCGTACTTTATAGTAACCTATAAAAAATAAAACTTTTAGTGTCCCATACCACCCTTCGTTTCCCTAACCTTTTAGTCTCCAATACTAACTACGTTCCCCAAGCCTCTTACTCCAATATCCTAGCACCAGGTTATATATGTGTGAATTACCTTAGTTATATTAGTGTAGTATCATGAGTTTTGAGCTAATTGCAACAGTAATCCCGGGATTTAAGTTGTCAGAATCATAATATGGGTAAAAGTATCAAAAAGACACAGAGTTCTTACCCTCAGGCTTCTTCCTAACTTAAGCTTCTTGGTGAATTGGTTTTGAAGTTAAAACGTTAACATCCACACATATACACTCTAGTTTATATTTAAAATCGTCTAATTTTATGATTTTGGAGTATTATCTAACTTTATAGGGAGAAGCCAAATATTTGTCTGAATATGTATTTAAATATTAGTAGGCTCAAATTAAATAGGGGGACGTTACCTGTGGCTGTTTACCTAAAAAATATTGTAATTATTAAATTAAGTACAAACCAATTTACCAAATTATAAATCATTCTACTGTATTTAATCTCCATGAAATTTATCTTTGGTTTTGAGGTGGAGTTTTATTTGTGTTGATATATTTAAGATAGAGATAAAATATACTTTATTCAATATAGTGCATATTGACAGTGAATAACCGTTGGTTATGTGGCTTAAGGCACTAGAATATAAGTAGGTCTAAATATTATACATTTTATGACTGGGGTGTACACTGTACACCCTTTTGTTACCATAAGTATTCTATGTATGCCAAGCTTCTGTTTTTTGGGGTTTCTTGGTTTTTGAACGAACAGTTACAAACTCTATTAAATTTATATACTAAAGAAGTATGTTACCTAGTTGAATCTATTTTGTCAAAAATTGTGGTCTTTAATAAATTTATTATCTGTATACGTTATTAAATTTAAAAGGGTTCAAACAATTTATTTTATTTTCTAAATACATTTTATCTCAAGTGGAAACTTAAATATTATTCAAATAAATGCTTAGTATAGCTACCTTGAGATTAATTGTTCAAATTAAGATCAATAATTTTTGTTGTTGTTGTTGTACGATAAGTAATTACATACCTAATAACGCCGTTCCTTTACGGGGTAGGAAAAAACTGTGAATATAGCTCAAAAAAACAACACATCTTTATCCTCACTAGCTTTGACCATACTTCCTTATTCTTGCATACTCCCTTCGCTTCAACAAAATCCATACACCGAGTAATACATGCTCTTTTATTTTAAAACTATTTATGTTTCTCTTTTTTACACATTCATCTACAACATTTATCCACATCTTACATGGCCTACCTCTCCTTTTGATCCAAACATTCTACCATCATATATTTGCTTCGTCACTTGATCCACAATCATCCTCTCAAATTTCACAAACCAACGTAAGATACCTCTTTAACAGTGACCTATGTGGTTTCTCAAACCACACTCCTTCAACACCTATTCAATACTGACTCGATACATACGAATTTTTCCAAATACATTTCTTAGCTATCTCATTCTAACAGCATTAGCTTGCCCTTGTGTTTCACCTGATAAACCCACGCTTCACATATGTCAACACACTTTTATATACTGCCATCATTGCCTCTTTCAATACTTCATTCTGTACACTAGTCCACATATATCCAACTATTCTCCAAGATGCATTCAACCGTTTGTCGACTTGATCATGTATTCCTCCATTTTTATAAAAAATTCTGCCTAGAAACACAAATCATCCATTTGTTCTAAAAGTTAATTAACTCATGTTGTTGAGCCATAATTATAGCATAGTTTCATAAAATAATTAAAATGAAGCGTTAATTTACTAAACTATTGGGTAATCCCTAAGTAAGTTACATGAATTATATTATTCAACAGAGGAATATGTAATACCCACTCGTATGTAAAATAGTAATAAGCACACATTTTATATAACTATTTCAATTATTCATCAATTGATTGGATGTATTGAATTAATTCAATTAATAACATCCAATTAAAAATAAAAGTTGCATATCACAATTACAATTATTTCATTTTTAAGACTGGATGACTTACTGTGTGTCAAATAATTAATCATTTATTTTTTTGCCACTTATTTGCACTTTCTAAACTAACTGATTATATCAGCACATGACTTATAGATTAACTTAAATCTAGAACAGACACAACATCCAGCCCCTAGCCGTTAGCTCATCACTGTGAAAGAGTAATCTCACATTCCACCATTGACAGGTTTTTCGGCTATGATAGTAATCGAACCTAGGATCCTTAGCTCAGTAGGCAGACACGCTACCGACTGAACTAAAGTGTTGGAGTTTTAACTAACAACATTTAATTTATGAACATGAGCCATAGGTTTCCACCATTACTACGTATATATTGGGTTCAATTCCCATCATGGCCGAAGGATTTAATTTTGGCTTAATGTGGGTTTCCCATTTTACAGAGATGAACTAACGGCCGGTTAGCTGGATGTTATGTCTGTATTAGTTTAAATTTTGTTTATAAATTTGTGATGAGATTATCATTCGGTTCAGAAAGTGCAAGTTCAATACCTCAAAAAGGAAAATAATAGAGATACAATTTTTAGTCCAAGCTTTGATTAAAGATAAGTTCTTTAATTAATATAAATACATTTTCATTTTATTTAAAGAAAAAAATTCCAACACTAGTTTGGATATAGTATTTCTTTGGCAATGATATTTAAATTTGTGATCATAAGCTCTATAAACACTAGTCTGTGGGCTAATGAAGGTATTCTCTCAACTAACATTTTCTCTAGCATACCCTTTTTCAGTACCTCCCTCGGAGAAAAAAGTACTTGTATAGCCTACTTGTGAGCCCATTCCTCTTTAGATGCAATTCAATGAGGATATTTGTAGACTATATTTCACTAACAATGCTTCTAATCATCTCCTCACAGCCACACATATGTGGTGTGTTAAGTGGGGTCACTAATAATGTTAGATAGAAATTTCCCATAGAATACGAAAACATTGACTGAATTTTAATGAAATGGTCATCCTGAAATTATAATTAAGTGTATGTTCTTGATTGCTAAATTGGGTGAAATTACAGTGTTGACATGAATATTTAATTAATATTTGTGTATTTGATGAAAGGAAAAATCTCTTATTAATGGATCCAGGAAAATGTCAACTATATTTTATGGAAAATAAAAATAATTCAAAATGAAGGTTATGGTTTTTGTTTAATACAAAGATTTAGTTTTGTTTATGTTATATAAGGAATAAAGTAATTATTTGTATTTTTGTATAGATTAAAGAAAGTTATTGTTGATATAGATTAAATATTATATTCTCTCAGTTTGAGAAGTATTAGTTGAATTTACCAATAAAATTCGTTCAAATTGATACAAATTTTGTGGAAAATGACGATTTCTACAGTGATAGATTCAAGTTTAGTGTCAGTAATTTTATCTTAAAATAGGTCCAGAGCTAAGACAGTTTTTGTTGAAATCCCAAAATTTTTTTGGTAAGTCTTAAGGAACACATCATATCTATTATATTAGAGACATACTAGTTTTAGACCCAAATTTAACTAAATCCTTCTTTTAAATTATTAGCTCAAACATATTACCAAAAAAGTTAATAGATTTTTCTTAGTCCCAAAATAGTAAAATTGAATTTGTTATACAAAAAATTTGTTTATATTTTGCTTCACGTCTTACTAACCTCCTAAATTATTCCTCATATAATTAAAATAATGGGTAAGCAGGGAGTAACAAAAAATTTAAAGAAAGTATAGTCACTCAGAGAAAGTGGATAACTATTTAGATTTAGAAAATCCCTTTTAACTGGTTTTGAACTGAGCTACTATCTCTTCGTAGCAATAACAAAATAGCACATGAATTTTGAGCCTGGCGTTCCGACTACGGGCCCACTGATGCAAGCCGTACATTTAACTATTTACCAGAATATCACTAGTGAAAATAAAACTTAAGCGTTGGAAACATAAAACTTATTGACGCGAATCGGTCTCCCCCAAAAAGTGGTCATTAATTTTTAACGAACTTCAAACCACTCATATCTAAACATTTTTATTTACGATTCTTCCCAATTAACAAAAATGCAGTACATTGTTTACTATAACTCTCCCTCCTCTTCTTATATATATATATATATATATATAAAATATATATATATATATATATATATATATCTTTATCCACAACGAAGATCACGTGGTCTACGGCCTCAAGCTCTCAAAAGATTGAATTACTGTTGACAATGAGGCCAAAGTTTACATATCAACCATGTGAATCGTGAATGGTTTTTCAAAAGTGACATATAACAGTACCTCTCTATGTGAGTTCAGGCGCATTTCCAATAAATTATTCTTCCAATCTCTACCACTTTGAATAATATTACAAAACTGGTTATTGGATATGGTGCTCTCTCCCCCTTTCCCTTTCCCAAATCAAATGTTGATAACAATAAGTCACTAATTGCGATGTAAATTTGGGCCTCAATCTTTTTTCTATATTTTTAGCACAACATCTCACTACTCATTCGGGTTATACACGTCTGTGCCATACATCCACACGTCAACAGTCTTAAATTTCAAAATAAGCTTTGCGACTTCGTTCCCAAGACCCGACACCAGGAGGTGCTAGTGTCGGCGAAACGAGGAAAAAGGTTCCACAGAGATGGAGATAGATGTAGATACTTCGAGAATCATCCATGTGACTTCTCCAATGTTCTCCATCCATCCAATGCGTATGTTCCCCCCACGTGATTCCTAAACTTCCACCCTATGGGGATAGCATATAAAGTGTCGTTCGTCCAAGTGAAGATCACTCTTTGGAAGCGTTAAGAGAATGTAAGAAAAATTCAATTTAATCTTAGAAATACTATGCCAAATATTTAAGATTAGAAATATAAGCCAAATATTCTAAAGTTGAAATATACTCTTAAAATTTCATGTTTCTTGTTTGAAAATAGTTTTATAAAGACTCTAATGGAAATATACGTATAAACTTTCATAATCATAATTGATAGCCTTTGAAGGACGATAAGTTAGCAAATACTCTAATGTGGAGATATACCTCAGTACCAACTTTACTATAATACAAGATTTGTTTAGGGTGAATCAAATTAAAACTTAATGATGGCTAATTATATAATTATGTTAGTCATATTATTTGAGTTAGGCCACAATACTAAGTTTTACATGCTCTTATTATTTGCCACTTAGGCTCTTAGATTAATATTCTTTTGTCAAATTAAGTTCCCGAAAGTTATGAAAAAGTTAAATAGTTCTCATTATGTTTGAGACTTTTTGAGGGACTGTTTTTCGAGTTATCTTGCACATATAGCTTGGTTTATGCAAAAGGTTAGGAGAACATCTTGAGTTTGTGTTAAGCATGGGTTTCTTTCAAATTAGTAGGATTTAATTCTTTGATTTTATGTACCCGTTATTATTCTTGGCCCCTGGGTAACTAATTTATTTCGGAATTTATATTGGTTTAGTGTATTCATAATAGTAATAACTTCCATATATATGTATGCAGATAACTTTAAATTGACTAAGCAAACTTTTAACGCAGAGTTTGTATAGCTACCACGAGGAACTTACAAAGTAAAACTTAAATATTAACTTAGGCGTACTTAGGATTTTCCTTAACATATAATTTTTTTATATATTTAAATATCACTTTCTTGGATGATTATTTGTTGTAACAATAACTAATGCTTAAAATTAAATTGCAACATCACATGTATCTTCCACTTTAATTTCTGTATCCCTGTCTTTTCCTATTTATGAACATTCTATGGTATAAATATGCATCACTTCTACTGTAAACAAATGAGAACAGCAGTTGTAATTTCTTAATTCCTGCCACCAGTTGGGTTGCGAGTTGCTGAGTAAAGGTAAGCGCCAACGGGGTCGGTACCGCATGGACCGCACCTTTTAGGGGGGATTTGTTTCATGATTATAATTGAGTTTTTATAAGTGATATTTTACCTTATTATTTAAATATGGAAAGTGAGGAAGAATTTGTAGCTATTAGTTGCCTTTTAATTGACGAGGAGAGAAGAAAACGTAGGAAACGACTATTCTGGGTTCACAACATCAACAGGAAAAGATCTACGTTTGGCGAATACAACACATTATTTCCTGATCTGGTTGAAGATGATGCTAAATTTTTCTCTTACTTTCGTATGACACATGAAAAGTTTCAAACTCTCCTGGATATTCTTGAACCTTACTTAAGCAGACAAAAAACCAACTTTAGAGTCCCTGTTGGATCTAAGGAAAGATTTGCAGTTTGTTTGAGGTGAGAAAAAGCTTTGTAAAACTCAGAAAATAATTATTTTAACTGACAGTATATGGCATATTTTTACAAATGCAAACAAGCTGTTTCAGCAGCTATTTTACCAACACCATTCAGTGTAAAGCTATAAATTAAAAAATAACAAACCTCATCTGAAGTTTTTTTCTCTAAAGTTAATTTTAATAAAATTATTTATTGTTGCATTGCTGTATATTGAATTGTGTAGATTTTACATACAAATTAATTAATCATTATTAACAACTAAACAGTGTTTTATCAAGTGTAAACCGTAAAAATTATAGGAAAATAATAATTTTAACAAGCTTTTTTAAGAATATTTTAACAAAAAATCGTAATTATGTACAGGATCACCACTTGTCAGTTCTTCAATGAAGGTTGTTGATTTCTCTTGATGTTCTGAAAGTGATTCCAGTTGGTATAGGCTTTCTGTAGCTGCTGGAGCTATCAGAGTTTTGTTATTTACTATCGCTTCTCTAAATACCGGAGGATTGTTGCTCCCTACAACTGCTGAAGGTCCTCTGGGTTGGTCAGGCTCTCCAATCGCAATTGACATTTCAACTTGATTCACCATGTCAAAGAGTTTCCTTTTTATACATATTTGAACCCTTAAAGGAAATGTCTTAACGGTTTGGGCCATACTCATAAAAAAGGATGTTAACGTGTCTTCGGGATTGGTTTGTTTACTAGCCGTGACTTGGTTCGTCCGGTTTGATAAGTAATCTTGCAGAACGGATGCCGCACTCTTTTCAGGTGGAAATCAAGCCCTTCTTTTCACCTGTAATGGCCTTGATGCAGTTGCCATTGAAAGAAGCGGGAGAGATGAAGATGATGCTGATCTTTCTTCAGGTGACGTAATATGCTCAATGGATTCATAATCCTCATTTTCTTACTGTTCATTCTCTATAACTGCTTTGGAATCAGCACATGAAGAGGATGTGAAGTTTGACTGTCGGTTCTCTTCATCAAAAAGATATGAAACTAGAAAAGTAAGTTCCTTCTCATACTTTGGTGGTTTCTTACTTGTAGCAGCCTGGCCACTTGTTGTCTTGCGACGTTGGAGCGCTTTCCTGTGGTTGTCCCGTACTTTCACCCGACGATCCTTGCATTCAATACCTGAAACATCAGACATAGATAATAACAGAATTTTTGTAGGAAGTTCGAAATTTGGTTGAATTTATTTATATCAGTTGCTTTTGAGATGGATAGACAGATATACATTGCACCAAAAATCAATTTAGAGCAAAAATACTCTTCCTTTAGTCATAAATTCATAATATATTTATTTCAAACATCTCATGCAAAGAACGAGTACATCACCATAAATTAATATTGGGGTGAGCGTTTAATAGACTCAGTTTTATTATACAAACGTATTGAATTTTTTCCTCCTCAGGTTTTTGGCCACAGGGATGTCATACTGGTCAATGGCATTATCCTACCGCATGGGACTTACGACCATAAGGAAGATAGTACATTCAACTTGTGAAGCATTGTGGAAAGTGTTGCAGCCCCTTGTCATGCCAACACCCAACGAACAGATGTGGAAAAGATTTGAAAAAGAGTTTTGTGACAAATGGAACTTTCCAAATGCAGTTGGTGCCTTAGATGGAAAGCATATTGTGATTGAAGCACCTCATCATAGTGGATCAGACTATTTTTGTTACAAAAAGTGTTTTAGCATCGTTTTGCTAGCATTGGTGGATGCTGATAAAAGGTTCATTTTTGTAGATGTTGGTGGTTACGGTAAAAACTCTGATGGTAGTATTTTTGGGACTTCTGATTTAGGGAAAAGACTTGAAGATGGAACAATAGGTTTCCCTTCAGTGAAAAAAACTACCTGGAAGTAATGTGTACCTTCCTCATGTGATTGTAGTAGACGAGGCTTTTCCTCTTCGAACAAACCTAATGAGACCTTTCCCCCGTGATGATATCCAAGGAAACTAAGAACGAAAAATCTTTAATTACCGTCTGAGTCGTGCTAGAAATGTGGTCGAAAAGAGTTTTGGAATCTTAGTACGAAGGTTCCGTCTTTTTGAAAGAAAGATAGCCCTTTCTCAAGACCACTTAATGTGTGTGGTCCTTTCTATTTGTTGTTTACACAATTTTTTGATGCGAGACACCTGTTTCTGGATGAGGATGATACGCAAGTAACAATTTCAAACGCCAGATTAATGGTTTCTATACGAGGAACGGGTGGTTTATCAGGTTCTTATCCACTTTCAGTGAGATACATTTTTAAAGACTACTTTAACTCAGATTTAGGATCAGTACAATGGCAAACAAAAGGAGTTCGAGCAGGAAAAAGATGCATTTGATTTCGATACCACTATGGCATTACTATATTAAGGCTAACCGGTACTGATTTGATTGGTTATTGCTCTATTGGATAAACACGCTTGTAAATTTATAACACAAAAATATAACTTATTCACTGTAAAATAAATGGACTTATGTTTCAAAGAAATGTGTGTGACATTTTTAAATACCGTCATATTTTCCGTCCAATTCTCATCAAACAATGACCCACAGGGGAGGTTCGAATAATTTTGATTTTATATACCTAAAATATTAAATTTTCTAACCTCCCTCCCACAAGCTTTTATTATTATATAAATAGTACGGTGCATCGTACAATCTTTCTTCCTCTTCTATCTTAAAATTGAAATTTACTAAAAAGATTTGTGAAATTAATAATAGGTCTACATTGTTGTAAAAACACTATAACAAAGATCACAAATGAAATAATATGCATTGTTATTTATTCTATTGCATTAGGAACTAGGAACACTGTTACCGAAAAATTGAGAAAAGATAAACATCTTGGTCCACCAAAGAGAATAAGAATAAAATTAATTTTCAAATATCTTAATTAAAAAATATATATTGGATTATAGCTCACAAATTATTGGTTTGATAACAACATATTTCTAATAAAGGACTTTTATCTTTAATAGTACAACAACTCTTCTATATATATCACCGTAAGTGACAGGATACATTGCCAAGCTAATATTAGTCTAGTTTTATAATTAACTCAACAAATCAGTCAACTATCTCATTAATAAATAACAAAGAGAGAGAGAAAGACACACAACCAGAAAGATATAACGGGAGAAAAGGGTCCTTGGTTTTACCTACATACCCTAAAAATGTTAATTGGTTACTACAGTCTTGCTACCGTTGGTGTTTGTAGTTTTTAATTGTTTTAAATAATAAAGACTAAACTAGGGTTAACTTACCTGGTTGGTTCAGTATTGCGCCGATTTCCTCCCATATATTATCACGGCGTAGATTATTAAAATAATCTGGATGCCGTAGATTATACTACTCGGGGTAGTTTTACACCAACGTAATTAGCTTTGCTACATCGACGACGTGTTGCGGAGAGAAACACAATGTTCAAGGACACATAAATGGCTGGAATGGCGATCCCGACAAGTGCGCCCACCAAGAAAATTTCCTAATGACGTCACCGGCACGCACGGACGGCACGGACCGCACATGATTTTAATTCCCTCGCCTGGACTTTTGGTCGAATGGCGGAACGGCGGAGAGTCCGTTGCCGGTGGTACCGACGTAGTGGGCGCATCTTGGTAACAAATAATGTTACGAATTAGTTGTACTTTCCGTTCCGTCCTTGCGGTCCGTGCGGTACCGACCCAGTGGGCGCTTACCTTAACAATAATTTGTTCTCAGATCATTTTTACTCTGTTCGACTCATGCGCCTCACTCTGATTATTATTTGTGTTTGTTACATTTTGCACCCTCAAGTTATTTAGGGTTAGGAAGGAGGTTGCAATATATTCAACATACCAGCTCCCTTGAACTGATAGTTAGTTAAATTAAAGATAGAGAGGAAGGGGGATAGTTGACGATATAAAGAGAAGCGAAATTAAAAAAAAAACTAAAACTTTAGTTGATTAGTAATGTGAAGACCCTAACTGCAGGTCTTGAAAGAGAACCGGAAGTTCAAATATTAACAAAACGAAAAGCTTCATCAGAACCAGAAAATGTTGTGGCTATCCTTCCAAGGCGCTACGAGAAGGAAGAACTATTGTGTCCGTGGACTAGTACTAGGTCACCGATATTCTAGTTATTACTCTTATTAATCCACTTAGAGCATTACTGGAGAGTATGGAGGGTTTTTTCAGCTAGTCCAAATCAGCTGGGGAAAAGCTTGCACTAATTTTCTTCACGTGAGACGGTTGCTTAGAACTGCAGTAAAATCGGCCTCAGATACTTAGTTTAGAGGGTATCCAATCAAAAGATGCCCTGGAGTCAAAGCCTCAATTTAAGAAGGATTCGCGGAGAGAGTATTGGGGGGGAAGAGAGTTGAGTATTGCTTACACTTTTGTCGTTAGGGTAATACATTCTTCGAGAGTCAAGATATGTTATGCAGTCACATGGTCTAGATTATATTTGGTGCTCTTAATTTCTCCTTGCCATTGTCCACCTTGGTGAGGAGCTTTAGGGAGTTAAGAATGAAACCAGATTATATATTTGAATGCAAGATGGTTAACATCTTTCTATGACCTTGGTTGGTTGAGAAAACTACGAAATACTATAGTAAGTTGAGAAGAGTCTCCAACCAATTTGGTGCTGCAGTCATACTAGAGATCTGTACACAATCCTTATCGTGGCACATATCGAGTAAGGGCGGCGATGAAGGCTTTAGTTGATAAGTCAGTGACAAAGCCATGGTGTACGAACTTAGTAGAAAAGCAGATAATCAATCAAAAGAATACATTAACATGATAAAGGTGTCTGAGTTAGTATAGTTCATCTTGAAATTATCTACACAGTCCATTCCAGTTTTCAAGAAAGGACTAAAAGGAGTGACACGTGTTTCAGGTAGAGCTCTTATTATGTGTGGAATTATGTGTGGCCTACATTTAAAGCACCGCATACAGACGTAGATTATTGAACGTATTATGCTGTAAGCAGATGTAATACAAAATTTTCTTTCAAATTGTCACCTGTATCAGTTAAGGGACCAGTGTGTAGAGTGTCACGATGGTAATGGTCAATAATGAGATCTACCATATGATGATATTTTGGCATAAATATAGGGTGTTTGGAGTAAAGTAACGTATCAGTTTCCCGACTTGGAGTAACTCGTGCTCATCTAAAAATGGAGAGAGACGCTAAAGTCGTGGGCTACAAGCTCTACCTTTTTGGTTAGTGGTGAGGTATTCACCAAAAGTTGTTGCAAATTTTTCATGTATAGTGAATAAGTTTTTCAGAAAGGATAGATCAATAAAGTCGTGCTTGTTTTCTGAAAATGTTAAGAAATCACAAAACATAGACAAATATGTTGGAGAGTTGGCTCCTCAAAGATAACTTGGAGAGTAGGTCCCATTCTTGTGGTGAAATAGAGTTCAGTACGTTGAGGGGCGAAGGTTTCATTTCAAGAAAGTTTACAGCAACCATAGGCGTTAATTGTGTTGATCGCCAGTGCTGGTATAAGAAACAAGATTTTTGTAGATGTGAACGACCTAGAACAGTGCTCTTGATGGCAGAAATATTGATGTGTTTCATTATCTTGGTATTTACATAACAGAGAGATAAGCCACTCAAAGTATGTAACCCTCAGAATAAATAAAATAATAATTTTACTGGTTGTTCTTTATGGGTGTGAAACGTTGTCTCTTATCAGATGATAAAATTAGTGTGTACGAAAACAAGGTTTTTGGAATATATTCGGTCCAAAAAGATATGAGTCTACTGGGGAGTGGAGGATGTTACATAATTATGAGTTACATAACCTCTATACATCACAAGACATTGTTAGGATAGTCAGTCTCGTAGATTACGGCGTTCAGGACATGCAGCGTGAATGGTCAGAGTATTGACTGGTAAACCTGATGGGAAGAAACCATTGTGAAAATCCACATGTAGATGGGAAGATAACATCAGAATAGACATGAAAGAGATAGGGTGTAATGAGGTGGACTGGATAGAACTATCTTAATACTATAGAGGTAAGTGGCGTACTTTTATTAGTACGTCAATTAATTTTGGTATTCCTAATGCCATAGAGTAAGTAAGTAATGAGTAGAATACATAAACAAAGTGTAGATGGTAATTTTGGTATATTGTATATGGAAAGTCTCAAAATCGGGGTTCGGCAATAGGGGGGTGCTATAATTTAAAAAAATATTTAAATAAGGTATGCAATTGGATTCTTTCAGGTAGAGAAGAGACACCTCCAGACAACCAAATAAATCTTAAAATATGAAATTTTTGAGAGTGAATTAGAGGAAAAGGGGCGGGGGACAAATATTTCAAACATTACTAGTAAACAACTAATTCCCATTGTGGTAGAAAACTGAAAATCAAAATAAATATTAAGGGCTGAAAGTATTACATTTTTAGGTGGGACTTTGGGAAACATGGATGTGGAGAGGGAGAGAAAAAATCCCTTTTAGGTGTGGTATAAAATTTAAATTTGGCAGATAGGTAGGAGAACAACTACAGATAATTATATTTGTCTTAAAATCAAAATTTTATAAGTAGGAATTGTATTAATGTGGAAGTTGTATTACAATTCTCAAAACTAATAGTAGCAAGTATTTTATTTTTTGGTAGAAATCTGAAATTTAGCAAAAATAAATTAAGAGGATTCCAAATAACCATAAAAGTTGAAGATTTTACATGGTAAAAGTAAGGAAGGGTGGGAGGATGGTTGTTTGGTAAAAATGAAATTATATTTTAAGTGATGCAGAAAATTTAAATTGTCCAGGAATGTATAGGGATTTCTCCACTAACAAACAAGTGTTAAATATTTACTATTTAAAAAGGAGCCGTAAAAAGGGTGGGGAATGGAAAGTAAATCAAAATTCGCTCCATAATAATTATAAAATCTTTTCTTCAGCATAGAAGAAATATAAATTTATTAGGTTTTTTAAAGGACGGTCCCACACCACCCATAAAAGCTGGGAAGTTGGAAATTTAAAAATGGGGTCAGGAAATGGCTTATAGAAAAAACAAAGTTCTGGTAAAATATCAAATTTTAATTTCTTATAGGAAGATGAGAAAAACCTAAAAACAAATTCATACCAAAACTAAAGATTATCTTAAATGGAATCCACTATCGCGACGGTAGAACTTAATTAACTTGTAGTGAGATAACAATTAAACTAAATTAATACATTTTGCGACATAGCTCAGTCGGTAAACCGTGATGCTTTTTAGAAAACGATTATGCTTATTATTCGATATGTTTATGTATGTTCTTTGGTGAATTGTGATGTTCGTTTATCCTAAATATTTGTGTAACAATGTCTATTAGTTTCTTTATCTTAATTTGTGGTCATCCTTAGGTAAATATTGGATCGTTAATGGGTTGCGTTTGTTTGTGATGTGTTTTTTTGTAGGTGAACAAGGCAACATTTTGCCTCAAATATTGAATTTAATTTTAATTAATTAGTACTATAATTGGTTTATGATAACCGTAGTTCGCTCAGGATTATACAACGAGGACCAATAAAAATTGGGCAGTTGGATATTCTAATTTTATATAGTTTGTTGCTGCTTTGCCTTGAGATGAAAATGTAAAACTGCTAATTAATGTATACGATGCATAAATATAAATAAAAATATGTTTTTTTATTTATATATAAATAAAGTTACCAACAACACATTGTGAACATATTCTACTCTTTGTTTTATACATGAAGATATACTCGTATGTGTATGTGTATATATATAAATATAAATATATAAATTTATGTATATATAATCAAGGGACGCTGTGGAATCCTTGATTACTCGAATCTCTTGATTATAATAGGATTTGAGGGAATTGAGGGATTTAAGATTCGTAAAAACCTCAAAACAATAATTCGAATACAATTACTAAGGCATTGACTTGAAATCACAATTTTAAGCAACTGTAGTTGTGTAAAGTAACAAAATCACAAAAAATGGGCAAAGATGTATTACTATAATTAATTTACACAAAAAAGAGATCTTTTCGTTTTGATAATTATGACAAACAAAAAAACTTTTGTCAATGGTACCAAGTCTGGGACAACTTTTTCAAAATTAAATTTTAAATAACTTGATTATATTAAAATTGTACATTTTTTAAATTCAAGGACTCGAAATTAGATTCCGGATTTGAAAGAAATTTTAAGAATTGATTTCGAGGTTTGGATTTGAGAATTATAGGAGTTGAAACATCTCTAATATAACTATAAATAAATATTTATATTTTAAATATAAGTTTATATATGTTATATATATATATATATATATATATATATATATATATATATATATATAAAATAGCAAGAGAAAGTAAACGAATTGGTCTGTGGAATTAAAAAAATGATTGATATAAAATAACGTATAAAATAATTTGATTGATCTTACTTAATAAGCACTACGACTTCTCTGTAATTTCAACTGATTTCACTACGTGGGAAGATGTATATGGCCTTTTTAAAAACTAACCAACTATTTAATAGGGCTTAAGACAATATTTTAAGTGAATATTTTTTCTAGAGTTAATTATTAAACTTTTTTTTTTCTGCTACACTGCAGATTGTTTGATCAATAGATACATAAAATATAAACCAGAGGTATCCGCACAAGGGTCTATATCACTACTCTCTATTAATTTTTGAAGATATCTGTAAATGTGTGCATAGCTTTGAGGGTCATATACCCTCCACTTACCCGAAAAGCAAGCATGATGGCTTTGCCAGTTACTCCAATAGAACAACTTATATAATAGTAGGCCTACTATAGTGAAGCCTAGAGGTTCTCAAACTTTCTTGGTTCACAGCGTCATTATTGTTAGGCCTTTTGCCTAGGGAGGTACTCAAATAAGACTCAAAAGTTACGTGAGTAAAATCTAAATTACCAAACAGTAGTTTGAGCGTTACCGCTAGTATATTTCAATAGCGGTCCAATCACGGGGCCACTGTTTGCTAACGGCTTACGACTCGTCCGTGATTAATCACTGGAAACTCACCGAGCTAGTCGATGGGATACCTCATTGACAATGAATGAACGATTGAAAATTTAATGTAGCATTTAAAGTAGCTTCTTTCGACACTCTGTACAACGCTAGAAATTTTGCATCAGCTTGCTGTGGTCCAGTTGCCATGACGAATTGTCGATTATTATTATTATTATTATTATTATTATTATTATTATTATTATTATTATTATTATTATTATTAATATTATTATTATTAATATTATTAGTAGTAGTATTAGTAGTAGTAGTAGTAGTAGTAGTAGTAGTAGTAGTAGTACAATACCGTTTATATTTTTTTCAATATATGGGGGAATCCAAAATCTTTTTTGTCTACGTCTCTTATATCTTTAACAATAATAGAGAACCAAATATTCCTCGGCACTCGAGTCACTAAACACTATATTAATAAATATTAACTATTATAGAACCCCGAAGAAGGTACTTGTAACTAGATAGTACGAAACTGATTGAAATTCCACCAATTTCTTTTAGCACCATGTGTGAAACATTAGTAACAACCAGGCATCCATTTCGGTGGCTGAATGGTCTAAGGCACTACTCTGTCAGTAGACTAGACTGCCGATGATGGGGAGATCAAGTTTATAATCTTGGTCGGGTGTGCTCAGAGTAGTTTTTTTCCAAAAGAGTTTTACACTTTCCCTCCACACAAATGCGGGTACACTTCCTTTAAATATATCCCTCCTAGCCCCTAAAGCCACTAATGTAATTATTACATAAGCATATAAACCAAACGGGTAGTAAGGCAACAAGTTATTGAAAAGTGTATGTAATTCAATCACTAACCAGTTCAATCACAGTCGAGTGTATCCGCGGGCGAAAGGCCTTAGAGACTTTTTTTCATTGTGCCCCTAGGCCTAAAGAAAGAATTAACAGTTCCGTTAATTCAGTAGCTAGGTCCAAACAACTTAGTACGTATTTATGTATTAACAATTAAATAGCAATTTTTAAAAATAATACAAAGTTATTGAAAGAAAAAGATTTTTTTTTTTAATTCTTACAAGACTACATTTACTTATAGGATGTGTGTGCCGTTTGGGAAAGGAACAGCTTCTCAAACCTTGGAACCATATTTAAAATGCTACCAGCATTTCCTGTTCCACATTGCTTTATGCGCTTTACTAGCTTTTTTTTTTAAGTCAAATTAACCGTTGTAAGCCCAGCTTCGCAAAGATATGGCGTCACAAATATAATTAGGATTCACTGAGATTTGGCACTAGCGGCTGATATTCATCTTTTATTGATAACCAAAAATATGACACGACGCTTATTTTAGGTGTGCCATTTGTCTAGAGACATTAGACTGGGATATTTAAAAATTTAATAAATGGCACAATAAAATCGTGCATGCAGTCTCATAGCCTATAGTCTATTATAGTTTGGAGCACACTCACCAGGTACACATTTTAAACAGATTCGTGAGGGCTGTTTTCAAAAACTTTAAATTAGAATAAATTAATTATTATTGAATTGCCCTTATATTAATAGTTATTAGACAAACAGATAAACATCCTTATCTATTTTGTAAAACAATTCTTGGATAGGTACCTATTTTGAACAAGCCTATTAACATCAATTTAAAAAAAAAGTAAAATTTAAAAAAAATTAGTCATTAGTTTACTACTCTTAAACCGACTCCCCCCCCCCCAAAAAAAAGTCTAAAGTTCTATTAATCATGTAAAAATCACCAGATATATAACTGAACTAAATCATTAGAGGTATTTAAAAAAGTTAGGATATTCAAAAACTTGTAATTAGTAAACTACACTTAATTTCAGAACAAAAATCCAGATACTTACTCTGGATATATTATCAAGTTGTTTCCGACACCTTGGCTCAGTCCGTAACGTGTCTGCCTACTGAGCTAAGGGTCCCGGGCTCGATTCCCGGCATGGCAGAAAATTTTATTATAGGTGAAAGAGAGTCTACCAATTCACAGTGATGAATTAACGGGAGGGGACTGGATGTTGTGTCTGTCCTAGTATTAAGTTATATTATAAGGCAAATGAAGCTATGACAGGTCTAGAAAGCCAGTAGTGAAAAATATATGGCTTGAAAAAAAAACTGACCACAGGCTTAAACAGTAATGGATGTAAAGTATAGTTATTATCGAGTTTGAAAAAAATACTTGGGTTTAGGCACAATCTATGTCTTGAATAAAAAATCTTACTCAGGCCACAGGCTAGAAACAATAATGGAAGTAAAATAAAAAGGTCTAGGCACAGGTACAGACATACAGACAGAGGGACATGCATTGATAATGATAAACAGAGTTTTTTACATACCCAAATTTTTAATTATGTGACATAAAACGTCATAATCATAAAAATCTTGTGGCGCAAATTATTCAAAACTACAATATTGCTTCTATGTGATAAAATTAACAAACCGTGGTTATTCCAGACTTTTCAAACATCTGAAGGCTATATGCACTTTATTGACCAAAGTCTCTCATGTCAATGAGCTGCCATTAATTGCACAGTAATTCATAGAAACGATTAATTAATTAATTAAATTGATATCCTTATTAAATAAGCAGGCTCTTAGGTATGTATTTATGTGTCAGATTTTATTTAAAATTTAAAAATAAGTATTCTTATCATATATATATATATATATATATGTTAATACCAATATATATATATATATATATATATATATATATTAATACCAATAAATATATATATATATATATTATATATATATATATATATATATGTTAATACCAATATACCTCAAACCAACATACTTTCCTTGGTG
This sequence comes from Timema cristinae, assembly GCA_039000515.1. Taxonomy (NCBI): domain Eukaryota; kingdom Metazoa; phylum Arthropoda; class Insecta; order Phasmatodea; family Timematidae; genus Timema; species Timema cristinae. Next base: position 49,807,176 of record JBCFYV010009882.1, read on the forward strand.
AAACTAGTTAATTTGTAATTAAGTGTCTTTCAGTGAATAAAAAGCTGTGCTATTTCTTTGGGTGACCATGAGTGTGTGTTTGTTGAGAACCATTTATACAATATTATTATTGGTCCACATAAACGACTTGGACATCCCAAGTTTAGTTTCCTCAGTGCATTATAAATCCAATCTCACTCCATCTGCACTAGCTCGTTCTAACCAGCTTCTTTCTTTCTTCTTCTTTTTTTTTCAGGAAGCTATTCTTTTTATTATCTCACCATTTAGTTTTTCCAGCCCGTCCAACCTGATTGGACGGTGATGTCTTTTTCTAGTCTAGGAATGGACTGTGGTTGTTAGTAGGTTATGTCCCGGAACCCCAGAGTGTTGGAGTTTGGGTGGTCCACAATCCATGAGACGAGGATTGCCTCAGGGAACACCTCATGAAGTGAATCCCATGTAAGGCGCGGGTCACTCAGGTTATCTACATATTGGGAGAAGATCGCGCTGAATGGACGACCATACTAATTCCTCGACTAAACTAGTCTAAAATGGCTTAGCGCAAGTACCTTCGCATCGCAGTGGCACGTACAACGCGGAGGAAATTAAATTTTGTGTGGTCTTCAAGAATCATATTAACACAAATAAGCATATATTTCAATGTTATTTAGTTTTAAATTGCTAAGGTATTTCTTTATACCTATCAGAGACCTATACTCTTGGAAATATGTTGCAAAGGAAATATATCTAGGTAAATTAACAGCATACGTTTTGGAGCTCAAAATAACAACTCCCTAGATATGTCATGTTATAAAAATATTTTCACAGGAATAGTAAGTAAACCTAGCACTTTTTATTATTATATATCATGGTGCCAACGTTAGTGAAGTATGATTAATCAATATATTTTTTGTTTAGTAGGACTTAAAGCTAGCTCTTGATATAGGTAATTTAAATTATCGTATCCAGAAGAACAGGGTTCAAAGAGGAAATTTAAATAAAGGATTCATCAACATTCGCCTTGGGAGGGAAAATATAATCCCATTGTTAAGGCTCCCATGCCTCTTTAGGTACATGTGGTAGGAAATAATATAGCCTTGCATTACTGTGTCAGGGTTAGTATTCAATCACACCTAATAGTGCTTATCTGTATATAGTACAGTACATTACATTACATTATTTTGGAGTTGTCTCTAAAAACAACATAAGCAGATAATTTTATGTTTATCTGGATCTCAAATGTGACCTAGATAATATCGATACACTTAACAGATTTAGTATTTCTCTTATTAAAGTAGAAAAAATATTTAAAAAATAGTTTATAGAAAACTCAAATTTTTTGATCTTTTGAAAAAATGTGTCAGATTTAATTTAAAATATATATATATATACATATATATAATAAGAATAATTATTTTTATTATATATGTAATAAGAATAATTATTTTTATTATATATATAAAATAAGAATAATTATTTTTAGATTTTAAATAAAATCTGACACACACACATATACATATATCTATATAATATGTATAGATATTAAGTACAGGTGTAATTTTTAAATTTTCAGAATATATTAAGAATACGTATTCTTAATTTAATTTAATATAAAAATAAGTATTCTTATCATATTAATATATAGCTATATACTAATAAGATAAGAATACTTATTTTTATATATTATATTATATATATGGATTATATATACTTCCTTATAACATCACTGTTGTGTTCATACATACTCTCTTCCGTCCATATTTCTTTAGCCTAGAATACTAAAAATTTCTTAAACAAATAAACCATCACTCATTTAGTAATACATAACATTGAATTAGCGTTACAAAATTAGCAACATTTCAAACACAAACTTTTGAGATTAGAACAAATGATTTGGAAAACTGGTTCAATGAACATTAATTCAGGGAGCACAGTCCTCCTTTTGTATATAATAATCAATATACTGTAATTATGTTGGATTTACTTTTTTTTGGTGATATTTTATCTAATCTAGTTCAAATCTCGCAGGCCATTGTGTGAAATAATAGCAAATGGCTATTCGATTAAATATGCGTATGTACAGCACATGTCGGGTGACCTGGTGGCCTAGGGTTAAGGTGTCAGACTTCTGTGCTGGCGGCAGGGTTCAATCCTCGGTCCCGGCACAGATTTATCTGATTACCAAACCCTTCCTTCACCTCTGACAAGACATCTTGTGAATGTGGGAAATGCCAGGCCTCCGCCGTGGTTCGGATTCCACGTTAAACTGTAGGTCCTTCATTTCATTTCATCTCACAATCACCCTACCATTACACATTAGCGTAAGTGCGTATAACCCGAACGGGTAGTAAGACGTGGTGCTAATAATAATAATAATAATATAGTAATAATAATACAGCACATGAAAAATAAGTTGACATCTGTTTGGATCAACATAAAAATATAACTATGCACCCTGTAATATATGATATTTTTAGTTCAACGCAAATAATCTATTTTCTGTGAAAATGGCTTCTTTTTTACTGAAAATATTTTTGAAATTTTCAATATTTTAAGTTGACTCTTGTCTCGATCTGTTATGTTTTTAGTAGTCTTTCAAAAAAGACAAGAAAAACAGGAAAAACTAAGAGGCTTTTTAAAAACTGAATAAAATTTTTCTCAACTATACCAGCTTTTATCTGTCTAAAATTTGTATACATAATATGTAACCTGATATTCTACTCAACCTAAATTTCTCAGACAGTTTTTTTATTTTGAGAGAAAAATTACTTGTATGTATTTTTTGTTAATTTTTTATCGTATTGTTCTATTCTATTCGTTTTACTCCACTCAAAGTGAAGAAAGGTTGGTAATATCATATAATATAATGTTTTCAGTTATAATACGTCATGAGACAGGTTAATTCCTTGTCTATATTCTGTATCACAGCTTCTCTTTCTTGTGTTTCCTCTTCTTCCCTCTTCCATCTCTTGCCGTGGGTGACTCGCTGTCCGGGCAGAATATTTACATTCCGTAGTAGTCTATGAAGAAGAACAGCTTACATTTAGAACAATATTATTGGTTCTCGATATTAGCGTGGCCTTTTAAAAGTATTAAATTGCTAAGTGCCAAGATACCATATGTGATGAGACATATAGACGCAAAGCATGGATGGTTTCTATTAAAATAAAATAAATCCGTACATAAACCATAGTACTGTACCTATACAAAATAGATCTATAGTAAATATACTATACAGACTTGCTTAGGTCTATGAATAATATATACTATCGTTATGTATGCTATTAGTCCATACTAAAACTACATCAAAAGTATTATAGTTTTTATATATATATATATAAAATATTATATACTAAATATATATACATAATAAGTATATACATCTATATATAACATAGACCGATAGTATATATATAATATAAACTTATAAATAATATATACTATCAATATGCATTAGAAGTATTATACAATTAGTATATATTCATTTTACAATGTAGAACAATAATAAATAAAAAATATATATACCTATATTATATATATATATTATATATAGACCAATGTAATATATAATATATATACCTATAGTATATATATAATATGTATTTATTTATTATTTAGCACCGCGTCTTACTACCCGTTCGGGTTATACGCTTAAGTACTAATTACGCTAATAGATTAGGAATTGGGAAGGTTGAATTAAAGGAAGGGAACCCGCATTTGCGTGGAAGGAGAGTGGAAAACCATTTAGGAAAAACCACACCCAGTTCACCCGACCGAGATTTGAACCTCGATCTCCCCGTCCTTAGCAGTTGGGCTCAACACGACAAGTGCGTTAGCCAACTACGCCACAGAGTATTATATATAGACGCATGTCATATATAATATTAAGACCTGAGGTACTCATAATATATATACCTATGTATAGTAGGTAGGGTATATGTTTAATACATACTATAGGTCTATAAACAATATATACTATGGATATATATATGTAAAGTTATAATATATATGCCTCTAAGGTGTTCATACTATAGGTCTATATCTAATACAAATCATAGCTCTGTATTGTATGCATAATTAAGATCTGGATATTAACTTTTAGGCTTAGATTATATGGGTTTGTGTATGATATACATACTATAGATGTATAAAGTATATACTATTGTTCTGTATTGTCCACCAATTACAGGTATATATATTTGTATATTACATTTACGATAGATTTGTATAGTATGTATTATATATAAACAATAGAGTTGTACAGTATATATATATATATATATATATATATATATATATATATATATATAAAATAGTTCTCTATATTTTATATATTTAAAATATGTATATTATAGTAACAAAGGTATATAACGTATATATAACCTATGTAAAGTACATTATATATGTTATAGCTCTTTAAAGTATGTATACACTATAAGTCTGTAAGTATAATTACTATAGTTATATACGTACAATTAATATACATAGCTATAAACAATATAATATAGTTTATGTAAAATTTATTAACATAGGTAGTTTTAATATAAATAATAGATATGTACAGTGTATATGCATTGTGCAAGGACAGTGTATATACTTTTTATTAGGTGTTCTGTCTCATGACAGGTATATTCCTTTTGTCAGTGAACTTAATGTACAGTACGTTTATGGTGCAGCCTCGCTGCAGGCACATGGATGCTCTCGCCAGGCACCTCGCTGCTAGCAGGTAGCAATGATACTCGCTATGGAGCATTTACGTTGCAGTTGTTTACATTGCTGTAAGATGCTGGTACTAGAGTGTAGTTGTGAGTCGTGTTTCATTTTATTGGAACGTGTTTTGTGTTAAGGAACGATGCTGCCTCAGTCATCTGATGACAGTGACAAAAATGTGGTTTGTGACAAGGAGAGAGAGAGAGAGAGAGAGAGAGAGAGAGAGGAGAAGGTACGGAGTGCACCTTTTTAATCAAGAACGCCATCGACCAGGTTACTTTCACAAGTTCTATAAGGCGATCAAGAACCATCCAGAAAGGTATTTCAGGCACTTAAGGATGTCCCAACCGACCTTCCTGTACATTTTAAATCATATTTAACCAGAAATTGTGAATCAGTTAAACATTCAACCAAACCTCTGAGATAGTAAAAATGGAATTTCCTCCTAAAAACACTTACGGAAAAACCAAGGAAATAAAGAAAATAACTTGCTATAACTTTCTTGTAAACAAAACTCAATTACTAGTGAACATATAATATAAAATTTAGTTGGGGGGGGGGGGGGGGTGCGGTGCCGGGAGAGTGAACTTTAAGGAACCATTTACAGCTTAAGTTTCGAGATGCCCGGCCATGGTCGAGACTCGCGAAACAAACTCATTTGTTATCATCACTATAGTGAGGATAGCAGCGGGCAGCGGGGCAAGCAGTGCTGATAAAGGATAGATGCACCAATAAAGGTTACTAATTTTGTTTCGTCGTCGCCACACATCCATGTTCGTAGCTTAGCGATGTGCCCGCAGTGAGGATGCAGCATAAACGTATATATATATATATATAAAATAGCTTTGTATATAATATATGCTCTAGGTATGTAAGTAGTTATAGGCCTATATATACTATAGTTTTGTACAATAAATAATATTGTTATCTATAGTATATATACTATAGGTCTGTAGATTATATAATTGTATTAGTCATGTACTACATTCACACCATAGTTATGTAATGTAAAGTACATTATATATACACTATAGGTATGTAGAGTATACATGTATTTTATTTATGTACAGTATATATATTATGTATGTATAGTAGATTTCTGTATAGTAAATATACTATAATTATATGCAGTATATATATATATATATATATATATATATATGTTACTGTGAAGGTGCTAAGTTTGTTATTTTTTAAATAACCAGTGAATGTATATAATCACCTAAAGCGATGGTTCATTTACAAATAATGGGATTTATCTGAATTTACCAGTGATTTTATAAATTTCCCAATTCATTTTTACCCGCCTCGGTGGCGTAGTTGGCTGACGCGTCGTCGTGTTGAGCTCGACTGCTGAGGACGGGGAGATCGAGGTTTGAATCTCAGTCGGGTGAACTGAGGCGTAGTTGGCTGACGCGTCGTCGTGTTGAGCTCGACTGCTGAGGACGGGGAGATCGAGGTTTGAATCTCAGTCGGGTGAACTGAGTGTGGTTTTTCCTAAATGGTTTCCCACTCTCCCTTCACGCAAATGCGGGTTCACTTCCTCTAATTTAACCTTCCCAATTCCTAATCCATTAGCGTAATTAGTACTTAAAGCGTATAACCCGAACGGGTAGTAAGACGCGGTGCTAAATATTATTATTATTAAAATTCATTTTTGTGAAAGTATGAAACATGAACTGTATTATCCACATTTACCGGTGATTTTATAAAATATCTTGTGTATGTGAATAAAAATATAGAACATAAATCCAACTAACCTAAACTAACCTATTCTAACCTAACCTAAGTTAAAATAAACTAGTCTAAGCTTGTCTAAGCTAACCTAACGTGCCTAAACTAACTTATCCAAACCTAATATTGACGTGACTTATTAACATTCACTGATGGTTGATGGTAATTTTGTAAACTCACTGGTGATTTTGTAAAATATTCAGCGATTATATGAAATAGTAAATTTTTTTTTTACATTCCCCAAGTGAACCAGTGGATTTGTATAGTTACAGGTGACTAAAAAATTCGGCACATTCAAAATAGCATATATATACTATAGATCTACGGGTATATATATATATATATATATATATATATATATATATATATATATATATATAATAGATCTACGGGTGTATAGTAAGCCATATTAAATAACTATAGAATTATTTTCTACTTTCTAAATATTGCACTTTTGCTATTTCCAAAAGGAAATACATGGTAAAGTAATAGTAAATCCAGTGGAACAACCGTTCAAGTGACTGTAGTGTGTGTCACAGCATCAGAGGGAGAAAAGATCATAGTGCGAACGTATGGATCAATGATATCGCTGTAAATGCGTGCCGCTCTACCGTACTAGGATATATTAATACGCGCCTTAGATATGATTGGACTTGGTTTCCTTTTCGATCACAACAATTTTCCACATGTGGTACTTCTGCATTACTTTACAATCCTCTTCTTAAATCCATTCGTTCGTTTCCACCATTATAAAGTAACAAGATTTTAACTTGATTTAGAGATCAACCCTTTAGCTGAGGTATACGTGTTAACGTACGTTATAAAGGTCAAACACATAATATTATTAAATTATTTGACTATAATTAATCTAGCCTAACTTAACCTAGCTTAATCATACCTAGCCTGCTCTATTCAACACGACCAAGGACGAGGCAACTTATATTCCCTTTTTTACCTTACTTGACTAAACTTCTGGGTTTATAATGAATGAATTAGCTCGAACTTCTTTGAGCGAGGTTTAAATGTTTCACTTTTCTAAACTTCACTTGAAATAATTTGATCCCTTTTAAAAATTAATTAGCACCGCGTCTTACTACCCATCTGGTGTATACGTTTATGTACTAACTACGCTAATGGTTTTAGGCACTAGGAAGGTGTACCTGCATTTGCTTGGAAGAAGAGGGAGAAACCATTTTGGAAATACTACCCTCACTATACCCGACCGAGATTAGAACCTTTATCGCCCCGTGATTGGCAGTCTATTCTAACACGAGAGTAACGTGTTAAGCCACGCAGCTACCGAAACGGGTAGTCTATTTATATTTATTTTTTATAAGAATTTTGTGCTAAATGTATTAATTAAGAAAAAAATCTGGCTTTGATTTCTATATCAATGGTTATCCATTCTAACCCGATTCTAACACGTTAGCCGGCGAAGCCACTGGTGTATGTATTCATTTACTTTTTTGCATTTTATCCAAATATCCGTCCTGGTTATGACCAAGGTGTTTGTATTATAAATTAAGTCTGGCGTATTTATAAATAGTTTTATCTTTTTAGTGAAATTCAATAAAATAAAATATGTATTCTTAGCCTTTGAGACTTCTCGGCATAAATCCGTATGTTTTCTCGTAGGGCAGTATTAATTAAAGGATTCCACAGCTTAAAGATCAAAATTTAAAAAGAAGGTTTTCATCCATCTTAAATATTTTGGTCAGTATGACGAAAAAAATTCACACACACACATATATATATATATATATATATATATATATATATATATATATATATATATATATATATATATAACAAATGTCTTGCGAATTGGATCACATTACAATGATTTTAGGCAATATAATGTAAAAAGAGATTTTCAAAAGATCTCAGCATACTTAATGCTTAAGGTTTTAATAATAGGAATAAAGGACCCTACATACAGGGCTATTCAAAACTCCACGTACAACTTTATACAGGCTATACAGTGTGACAAGACAAGTGCTTCCCGTTATTGTTGGAACTTTATGCACCTGAGGGGTAGGCAACACATGCAACACGCTACGCAACTTCCACTTCCTCAGTCAAGATGCTTATGAGCTCTAAAACATCTGCCCTTGTCAGGGCCAACAACCATGACTTTGAAATACTAATCAATTCAATGCCTATTACTGGTCATAATTGACTCTACACTCCACTTTTTATGTGCTGAAGATTGATGTGTTGTCAATCCCCACCCCCCTCACCCCTAGATGCATAAAGAGGCAACTTTGACTTCACTGACCCCAAGTTCATTGCGTGAAAATATAAGTCATTCACGACCGAAATTTACTTAGATGACAGCTCAAAATGTTACTAGAAATAATCCCTAATCTATCCCTACTCCTGTCACTTTGGATAACTGTGATGAAAACATGGTAATATATGAATGTGATAGTTAACCACAGTAATTTATGTCAATATTATTTATATATTTATTTGGGGTCAGTACAAAGCCTATTTATCGTTTTATTCCATTTACAAAATATTATTATTCACATCACTTTCACAAAAGTTCTAACTAACTTAGCTTCAAAATGGTGACCGACGAAATTAAACCATGTGATTGGACGGGACGGAAACAAGTTATTTACAATTATGCACCCACGCAGTGGATAAAAACATTTATTCAGTTAAATATTTCGAAATACGATAAAATAATCATAAAATAACGTATTATATATAAAAAAAGACATGTATTTTCTCTTCTCCAGGTAAATACGATGCATATATTAAAAAGTATTAATGTATGCACAATATTACACATTATAGATAACATTCCAAAACTAAGAATAAGTAGTTTTAATTATGTTTAAAATATTGTATCGGATTGGATTAAGAGACATTATAAAACGTAATGAAATTGTATGAGAATACTTAATTTTACGCTATTTTAAACGTAAAATATAACAGCTAATTAGAAAACATCACATTTATAACAAAACAGTGATATTTTACAAGTGTTGGTAACCCAAAACCTAAACATACGATTTTTGAACTGTCATCCAGGTAAAAAAAACTATCATGAACAGACTCTACTTGTGCTGTCACCCTGTACAACCTGTATAATGAATGCTGTCCGTGGCGTTATGAATAACACTGTACAGTACATAAAGCCAGAAGGAGTCTGTATAGTTCTTGTTTATTTTAATTGAATTTTCAAATATTTAATAATAATTCTTTAAAAGTATTATTGATTTTTAAATATTAATATCATGTTAAGGCCTTCTTTGAAAAAATAAACACTAAAGAGGGATTGTCTGTTTTACTTTTATTATTATTATTATTATTATTATTATTATTATTATTATTATTATTATTATTATTATTATTATTATTATTATTATTATTATTATTAGAACCGCGTCTTACTACCCGTTCGGGTTATACGCACTTACGTTAATGTGCAATGGTAGGGTGAATGTGAGATGAAATGGAGGACCTACAGTTTAAGGTGGAATCCGAACCACGGTGGAGACCTGGCATTCCTCACATTCACAAGTTGTGATTAATACACGTCTTGTCAGAGGTGAAGGAAGGATTTGGTAATCAGATAAATCTTTGCCGGGACCGAGGATTGAACCCCAGATCCCAGCACAGAAGTCTGACACCTTACCCTAGACCGCCAGGTCACCTACTTTTATTAAGTCAAACATGACCAAAAGTTTTATGAGACACTCCTTGTAGAATAATGATAGGAAGATAAAAATAGCTTAGGTGATCGTGTTTATTGGTGGAACGTATTTATTAAAGAACTAACTTAACGTACAATTATAAATACACAAACAATTATGTGTTCATACACAAACACGCAGCCAAATAGATTCAGAAAAGGAAAATTCTTCAGTCTGATTGGTAAAACAGTCCATAGTTCAATCACGACAAGATTCTGATATGTTATATTTAATTTATTTAGCACAAGGGTCATTAAGGCTTAACCAAACGGAAAAGAAGAAAGAAGGTTTTCAAGATGAAGTGAACATATATATACTTGTCCATAAGATGTGAAAACCTTATTAATAAATATATCACATATTGAAAACTGTATCAATACAATACACCTCGTTTATTCTTATAATCTTGTAGAAATACACTATTTATGTTATGACATTTGGAAACTGGGCATTATTTGAGGAAATTTAGCAAATTGATTCTAGTGCACCAAATATTTACTGTTTACTCTACAGAGATTTAATCCCAAAAAATGTTAAATATGCTTACTATATATCACAAGCTACATTAGTCTAGGTGACCTGGTGGTCTAGGGGTTAGGTGTCGGACTTCCGTGCTGAGGGTCCGGGGTTCAATCCTCGGTCCCAGCACAGATTTATCTGATTGCCAAACCCTTCCTTCACCTCTGACAAGACATCTTGTGAATGTGGGGAATGCCAGAGCTCCACCGTGGTTCGGATTCCACGTTAAACTGTAGGTCCTCCATTTCATACATTAGTCTAAATAATAATTGATCGGCCTGGTTGTAGTTTTATATTCCTCATAAAGTAATTAGTTATTAGTTTATTTCTATGAACACTTATTGTTTGTTTGCTAATCCCTTTCGGGCAAGATTTGATCAGACCAAGGGACGGATCTGGCCATAGTGACGTGGGTTGTTACCGCTGGACTCGGTGCCATCACTCTCACACTAGACTAAACTGCCGATGACGTGGATATCGGGGTTAGAATTCCGGTCAGGTGTGTTGAAGGTTTTACTCTTAAACTGTATTTAATTCTAGAACCAAGTGAATGAAGGTACAATTCCTCATCCATAAGGTTTTAGCAGATTTGTTTATAACCCGAAGGGGTAGTAAAACACCTCGATAAAATAAATAATACGGAACTCCGCACGGACTTTCTCGCTCTTTTGTTTAGAATTCAAGATATTTAGTAAAAACTCGTAATATATGTGGAACGAAATAATATACACTAGCAAACCCAAGCATAAATTGCACTACACTTACATAAAAGACTTTTTGAGTCCCGGTTTTTAATATTATATTTTTAAAGTATTAATGTCCTCATTTGTATGTTTGGACCAATGAAAAAGATCGATTTTGGGTCAACAAGGGTCTACACTTCATAGGCATATTAAAATTTCGACATCCGGTTAAAATTTTAAAACTTTATTAGGTAATGCACATCTACAGATCTTGCATTGCTATTACGATCCTCATTTATACATTTTGATTAATACAAAATGTATTTATTGACTATTGAATCTAAAATATAGGAGAGAGATCGTTGTTGCACAAACATTTTTCTCCTAAGAGGTTCAAGGTAAAATAAGATACATTTTTGAGAGACTTACTTGTATATATTTACTCTATGGCATTGGAGAGTTATTGCGCTAAAACTTAACTAGTATATATTTACAACCAAAGCTCATCAAATTGAATTAATATATTTCCAATATCTGCAAAACTACTAGTTTTATAAAAATATATTTCAAATAAAAGTGTTTTATTTTTTATAGTACTACAATTTTTCAATTGTAAGTTATTTACTATCTCAAATAGTTGCGGAGATACGTAAATTTCCGCTTCTGAAAAGTATCCCAAAAGTAAATTTCATGGGAAAATGAAAATTGCCAGTTATTTATAATCTTAATCAACGCCTCAATACGAATTTTATCAAAATCGTTAGAGCCGATTTTGAAAAAATCAATTTTTGCTCTTTTCGATTTTTATTAAACTATTCTTAATCTTAGGGTTAAAAAGACACACAAGCAGACGGCATTTGCAGATACCACTTTTTAGGTTTCGAAGGGGGGGGGGGGGGGGTCATGTGACGTCGACATCCATAAACATATCAAGCTAGATTTTTTTTTACGGTCGCAATAATTTATCTTTAATTTCGAACTGTTAAAAAATATATATATTTAGGTATAGCTTGAAAGTTATTAATTTTATAATAATATGTTTCGGTTAAAATATTTGTATTATAAATAGATATTTGCAATGATAAGTGATTTCATCTTTCAAATAGTTTCGGAAATATGATAAAAAATGAGAATTTACGCATCAGACCGGAGCCCTCAAAGTCATTTTGCCAAAATATTGAGAGTCATTTTGTTTGGAATATTTATAAATGTTCTGAAATCAAATTTAATCAAAATCGGTAAGGCCGATTTTGTTAAAATCGTCTTTTTCTCTTGCCCTTCAGTAAACTACCCGTAATTTTGGAGTTGGATATCCAATTCCAAAAACTCCTCGGGGAAACAATATGAAAATCCTAGATACCAAGTCTTAGCTCGATCGATAAAATAGTTTAGGCTCTAGTTGGAGGTACAGACAGAAGACAGACATACGGATAGCGAGAAAGTCATAAATACTATGTGGACGTGGCTTTTTCTTTTCTTTAGCACTGCTTATTACTATCTGGCCAGGTTATACGCTAATAATTTAGGGATGAGTATGATTGAGCTTAGAGAAAGTGTTCCTGCATTTGTGTAGAGAGAAAGTGTAACCTATTTTGGAGAACCATTTTCTGTACATCCAATTGGGATTAGAATTCCGATGCGTGTAATCATCAGTATAGTCTAACACGAGAGTAATGCCTATGTGAACAGTTGTTTTCTCTTATGAAAAGGAACAAATACCCGAGAGATCAAGGATTACGAACACGCATTTGTCAACAATCAGGAAAGTGACTTAAACAAATTATTTAAAAATCAACACTAACATTACCCGCTTCGGAAGGAGTATGGTCTACTCTTGCAATAAACTAGACCACCGATCATGAGGAGATAAGGGTTCAAGCCCGGTTGGGTGTTATAAGGGTGATTTTTCCTAAATGGTTCCCCCAAAACCCGCCCCCTCTCTCTCTACTCAGATGCATAATTAGTACATAGGCATGGATATAGGAATGGGTAGTAAGACGTGGTGTTGAGGGAAAAACACATTCATTGCCGCCAAAAAACGCCTTCATATTTACGGGAGGGAAAACAAGGTAGGCTTATGTATAATAATATGATAATCATATTCTATTTTAATAATGAGTTGCTTTAAAAATTATTTTTATTTCACTAAAGACGTTTACAAAATTAAATTCTTTGAAATGTAGCCCCCTCACTATTTTAAATATCCAATGTATTTCTGCTATGTAAAAATATATCAAATTGAAAAATTAGCAAAAAAGATATAATTTCACAATATCCACATTAATTACAAACTAGCTTAACCCCTGTAAATATATAACAATACTACATAGCCAGTCTTGACACAAAGATAATTATTAATATTGCTAAATACGTGTTTTTACGAACTCTGACCAGAATATTACAATGAAAATAAAAATATTTTTTAAAGCAAATTGTAGCATTTCTTAAATATATTTTACACACACTCACACAAATTAAAAAAATTATATATATTCACGAAAACTACTATTTGGCCTTTTAAATGAGAATAATTGACAAATAGTTCAATTTTAATGAGATTTAAAGATATAAGAAACTATATATATTTATATCAATGCAGACGTCATGATTATTTTTCTTTTTGCTTGATATTTCCAGGAAAAGTAGTGCTAACATTTTATTTTGTTTCTTAATATTTCTATAGCCAATCAAAGTTCCTACTCTAAAAATATATTTCTACTCAAAAAATGTATTTCCCTCAACCAAATACAAATAGCAAGGAAGTAAAATATGTTTTTGATCTGACCTTCATGACTGTAATATTGTGAGGAAAGGCATATATTTGAATTTAAGAATGATTTATTCAGTCGTAGTTTTTTCTAACAACTATATCACATTTGAATTGATTTTTATTCCATCTCTAACCGAAAACAGTATGTTATTTAACGCAATTTTTAATCTAGAAACACAATTTTTTTTAAGCTATATCCAATTTGTTTTATTAGTTAAATCTCAAATAAAAAATTGTATCAATCAAACAACCAAAATAATTTATATGTAATTTAATTTAGCTGAAAATTTAGACCTTATCAAGGTAATCACACATGAGACATCTGGCCCAGAGAGAGTGTCATTGCTTTCCACTGAGTTATTCAGGTTCACTCCATGCTCAGGCTAATTTATTATTCTTAGTTTATGCCTTGAATGATCGTGTGAACTTGTTGTCATTCTAGAGCTATCAGAAAATCAGTCATTAGAGAATTATCGAAGGGATTTTTTCTGCCACTTGTACAAAGTTCATTTTTAACAAGGATTAAGTCTAAGCACAATGCTATGAAATTATCACTTAGCACGGATGCAACCCGTTTCGTTGGTCGAATGGCTGAGAACAGGGATGGCGAAACTTTTCCGGCCAGTGTACCACTTTCAGACTGGCTATATTTTTCTGGTAATTTCAGGCAACCTGAGAAATCAAGGGTGATATCTAATACTTAGCACCGCGTATTACTAACGTTTTGGGTTATACGCTTAAGTACTAATTACTTCAATGTGTTAGGAATTGGGAAGGTTAAATATAGAGGAAGTGAACCTGCATTTGCGTGGAGGGAGAGTGGGAATACATTTAGGGGAACCACCCCCAGTTTACCCGAGTGAGGCTTGAACCTCGAGCTCCCCGTCCTCGGCAGTCTAGTCAACATGAATCTAGCACGTTAGCTAACTACGCCACCAAGGCGGGTTACTACTTAGAGATAATATGTATATTTTGATATAATTACTTCACGCTATATCAACAGAATAAATCATTGTTAATATTTAAAAGTTCAGTTAAACCATTTTATGGAAATATTTGATTGCATTTATTTCTTATATGTATAATTCATTCAAAAAGTGTACATTGAGCTTTAAATATATGTTCATAGAAACATGATTGTGCTAGGATTTTTTTTATCCGTGCGCTTTACTACCTAGTTAGGTTATACACATATATGATAATTACTATAAAGGGGTAGGGAAGCGCCAAAGAAAGCATTTTAGAGCCAATATACCCGCACTTACATGGAATGAGAGTGCGAACCTATATAGGCCAGCCAGCCTGTCCAGCGAGTGGGCTTGCTCATACAGCAAGTGGGAAGAATGCCCAGTGAGCGTGATAGCGTGACCGGGAGTGGAACAGCGAGTCCAGCGAGTGGGCTAGCTCATACAGTAAGTGGGAAGAGTGCCCAGTGAGTGTAATAGGGTGACCGGGAGTGGAACAGCATGTCCAGAGAGTGGGCTAGCTTATATAGCAAGCGGGAAGAGTGCCCAGTGAGTGTAATAGCGTGACCGGGAGTGGACCAGCATGTCCAGAGAGTGGGCTAGCTTATATAGCAAGCGGGAAGAGTGCCCAGTGAGTGTAATAGCGTGACCGGGAGTGGACCAGCATGTCCAGAGAGTGGGCTAGCTCATGTAGCAAGTGGGAAGAGTGCCGAGCGAGTGTGATAGCGTGACCGGGAGTGGAACAGCGAGTCTAGTGTTCGTTGGGTCGGTGCCGAGTATCGTGTTCGAGGACCAGTGTTGGTGTGACGTGATTGACTTAGACTTCTACTGTGAATTGTATAGTGACTGAACTTTACAAAAGACTGATGTTTAAATACATCATTAGTCATTTTGTATTCTTATAAATTAGCTGTTTATTTCATTTAATTCTATTTTATGTGTTCTTATTAGCTTATTAATTTAATTTTAGCTTAGGGTTCGGCCAGACTGCCAAGCGTGCGAGCGAGCGCGCGAGCGAGCGAGCGCGCAAGCGACTGGGTGGCCAAACTGGCGAGCGCGCGAGCGAGCGAGCGAGCGCGTAATTAGCGGACCCTAGTTAGATTATTATTAGCACCGCGTCTTACTACCCGTTCGGGTTATACGCACTTACGCTAATGTGTAATGGTAGGGTTATTGTGAGATGAAATGAAGGACCTACAGTTTAACGTGGAATCCGAACCACGGTGGTGGCCTGGCATTCCCTACATTCACAAGATGTCTTGTCAGAGGTGAAGGAAGGGTTTGGAAATAAGATAAATCTGTGCCGGGACCGAGGATTGAACCCCGGCTGCCAGCACAGAAGTCTGACACCTTACCCCTAGACCACTAGGTCACCGCCCCCCCCCCCTCCCCCCTAGTTAGAGAAGATGTCTCTGTCAAACACACTTAGTACATCTCTGCTCCTCGAAAATTCTTACAGAAAATATTGTGTATTTATAAAAAAGAAAAAAGTAGAAGTGCATCCAATTAATAAATTGAGAAATGCGTATGGTACTGTACTGAAGTGTTTTAAAATCAGATTTGCCGCACCAGTGGCAGAATGGTGCGTTGCACTCGATAACTTTTGACTAGGAGGCAAAGGTTCGAATCTTGGCTCAGTGAACTGAAGGTGATTTTTAAAACTTATTTATTGTTGTGGTTTTTTCATACTCTCTCCAAACTAATGGTGATTCTTATTTGTAAAGGCCTACTTTGATTATAATATTGAAGTATTTTAACATATCGGGTTTACATATATACATTATACTATTTATGGTCTTACCAATTAAATGAGGCCATTATTATTATTATTATTATTATTAGCACCGCATCTTACTTCCCGTTCGGGTTATATGCACTTACGCTAATGTGTAATGGTAGGGTGACTGTGAGATGAAATGAAGGACCTACAGTATAACGTGGAATCCGAACCACGGTGGAGGCCTGGCTTTCCCCACATTCACAAGATGTGATTAATACACGTCTTGTCAGAGGTGAAGGAAGGGTTTGTAAATCAGATAAATCTGTGCCGGGACCGAGGATTGAACCCGGCCGCCAGCACAGAAGTCTGACAACTTACCCCTAGACCGCCAGGTCACCGGGCCATTAATAGCAAGTGTGTTAAACCTATCACTGATAGAAAAAAGTCAAATATCATGTCAAAATGAGAAGTTTCCCCAGCACTCAATGAACCAACATACAATAATATTGCCTAGCGCCTGTAAACTAGACTGTACCGGGTCGAGCGCGCGCGCTTGAAAAATAGAACCAGTTCTATCTTTCAAGCGCGCGCGCTCAGTCGCTCGCGCGCTCGCTCGCTCGCTCGCTCCAGTGTGGCCACCCCATTACAACCAATGTGTTCTATTTTATATTTTAGTCGCTCGCGCGCTCGCTCGCTCGCTCGCGCGCTCAGTCTGGCCGTACCCTTACTCAGTGTGTGTGTTGTTTTAATTTTAATAATCAATACCTTGGATATTCCGTGTGCATTTTCAATCGCGTTTAATCATCAACTTACTCCAATATTCTTAAAATAACTCTTTGCTCCCCCTACCATTTGCTAAATAAAATAAAAGTCGGCCACTAGTAATAAGCATACCGGCATTTATACGTCTTGTTTTAAGTATAGGCATATTGTTGTACAGTATTAAACTTTTAAGCCCTGAAATTGGGAGGGGGTGAATATATCAATATTGCAGTTTTAAAATTTTAATCTTATTGTTAGTTTTCTACGTAGAACTTATAAATGTTGCCTACCTCCCCCCCTCTCCACCCCTTAACATTTTCCATGGCACATATTTAGGCCTAAAATGTTGATAGCTTACTTATTAAATATTATGTTCAGCAAAAAAAAAATATAATATAAATTATTATTACAGTAAGTAAATCCTCAAAAAGGAAAACATGATAAACTTCTTAATTTAATATACTGTTTTAAATAATACTAAATTGGTTTCGTATTATTTTTCTCTGTACATTATAAACAATTGTCCTACTTTGCGGAGTATTTAAAATTATCAACCCTATTTATTACTATTTTATTTTCATAAACAGTAAAAATACAAAGTGTCAAATCTAAACCAGGCCACATTTTACTTATTTTACATTAAGAGTTTAAATAGATTTTTAAAAAAAATCTCAACGCATAATTTTTCCTCACATATAAATGATTATATCATATCTGTCATTAAGGCAGACAGCCAATCACCAGCTCCTGATTGCTGTTGTCAAAACATTGAACGCCTAATAACAATATTATAGCCGGAAGCCTGGAGCACATTTCATAGTAGTACATGCTTTGGATAAAACCAACACTGAGACTTATTTCTTATTTTGTTCTTTTTTTTACAGGTTGTTGTTCTGTGTTTCCCCTCTCACTCCAAGCCAGCAATCATTCTTGTATAAGTAACAATTAAGTTGTTGAGTCTGGAGCTAGATGTGGTGAGGTTATATAAGAGAAGGTTGAGAAGATAGCAGCTGAATGATACGAAGAAAGACTAACATCGCTATGAACACTATTTACCTTGTTAACGGACTCGTCATAGCCAAAAGGTAGATACCTGATAATTAGCCGACCCATTCACTAAGAAAAACCAACAACCTAAAAACATAAAAGAGTACAAGAAAGAGATACCAATAAAAATAAAAGAAGACGTAAAAAAAACGAAAGATATAGTACCATGGAATACCTCACATTTTAAGAAGATTTTGTTTTGTTGTAGTAGGTTAAAAAAGGAAATGATATTGGTGGCGCCACAAAGATTGGAACGACATAGGTTTTGTGAAAAGTTGTAAATAAAAATGAAATGTATGGAAAACGTGACTACCATCATGTCTAAGGGGCGTAACGTGTATTAGGGCTTTACGACGGAACGTGATGACGATGGAAGAGAATGAAGGAAAGTGATTTCCATTAGGGTCTACGTCTTGGACTGAAGATCATATTAATACTTTATGGTCATTGCTTTTGTTATAAACGACAGGATTCGATTGGAATAAGCACGACTTTGATTAACTGGAACTAAATAAATGTCTGACAGAGTCAAGTTACAAAAATGTGAAGAGAGGGTAAGGCACGTTCATACATTTTCTGATTGTCATATTTTCCCAAAATTATTTGTTGATTTTGAAATTTAAATAATATCATTTTACTCAAACTATGTCTTTCACTCTGGTATTGAAAGTGACGTATTTTTTTCCAAGGCTAATTTTTTTAGCAATATAAAAATAATTATATGAATGTAACATTGCTCTTCATACATCTCCCTCCAAAAGAGCATTTTATTTTATCCTAACAAAATAAATAGCACATGAAATAAAAATGTATTCCAAATAAAAATGTAGAAACAAATATCTTTATCATATATTATAGGTCCCTTAGCTTCAGCTTTAATCACTAATTTCCAAAAAATATTTGTTATTACTAAATATTTGAGCCCCTAAAACATAATAATGTTTCTTAGTAACTAACAGATGACGTGAATACAAAAATTGATATTTGAATAATATGTAAATATGACTGGGCTGGTAAATGGGCCAAACTTCTGGAGAACACCATACCAAAAATATTATATCTGCCATGATATTATTAAATCTCAACCCCATTGGGATTCTAACAAAAGGATAAATGACACAATGCATATAGTTTTAAAACGATTTGACTTAAATATATTGAACGTTGAAATGTTAATTGTATGGATTGCTACCAACTTAATGTTATGCGGGAATAACCTGGGCTCATGAATAAAGGCATTAGTCTCAGTTTATTTGTTTTACGTTGGTGAGGAGCTAAGTGCCTGAATCTTGGTTGGGTGAGCTGAGGTAATTTTCTGAATAGTTTTCCACTCTACCCTAAAGAAAATGTGAGTTCACTTCCACTAAACCTTACCTCTATCATCCCAGCCCCATTATCGTTTTTATGTGGCTAGTCCAGACGAGTATCGAGAAGCAGAGCCCCGTACTTTTATAGCTATCTCGTCCCTATCCAATTAGGTTGGATATGCACCAGATAATTAGATGGATAGTAATACACGGATCACGATAGACCAACTATAGTATCTTCCTCGCTTCTATCCCATTAGGTTAAATATGTTGATATTTTGGGTGGATAATTTGACTAAATATAGCCTTGATAAATTTGTATTGTTCTTGAGTTGCATATTGCGCCTCATCTTTAGGCTAAGGTAGCACAGAAAGCGAGTTTGAGTGATAAGTGGCCTCAAGTTTGTCTTAATATTTGAGTGGGGAAACCCAACACACCGAATCAATTGGGGGTTGGACAATAGTGGTCAAATGGTCTAAGGTGCAGGCATGTCCAACCTTTCTCCTACTTAGGATTGCAAAAGTCTTTGAGGAATTGGCCGGAGGCCATACATGAAATTGATACACATTGCCCAAATATAGTACACACACATACATGCATAAAACATACAAATACACATACTTACATAATATGCATACAAACATAATATACATGCATACATGAATACACACATACATGCATAATATAAATGCATACATACATACATACATACATACATACATACATACATACATACATACATACATACATACATACATACATACATACATACATACATACATACATGCATGCATACATACATACATGCATGCATACATGCATACATACATACATACATACATACATACATACATACATACATACACACATACATACATACATGCATGCATACATGCATACATACATACATACATACATACATACATACATACATACATACATGCATGCATACATACATGCATACATGCATGCATACATGCATACCTACATGCATACATGCATGCATACATGCATACATACATGCATACATACATGCATACATACATACACGCATACATACATACATACATACATACATACATACATACATACATACATACATACATACATACATGCATACATACATACATACATACATACATACATACATACATACATACATACATACATACATACATGCATACATACATGCATACATACATACATACATACATGCATACATACATGCATGCATGCATACATGCATACATACATACATACATACATACATGCATACATACATGTATACATATATACATAAATAAATACATACATACATATATACATAAATAAATACATACATACATACATACATGCATACATATGTTACACCCCAATAGTGAACCTGCACATTTCTTGAATTGGGCAAATTTCTGATCATTCCATGAGCTCACTTTTTCACTTGACAATATTATGAACTTGGCTAAAATTGCATTAACTCTTTCCCATTTCATGAACTAGAACTTTTTGTACTATCTACTACGGGCCTTGCAGAGATTGGTTTTAAATAATTATGTAAAACTTACCCAACTTAGCTTAGCCGAACCTTCCATTCTAAAGCTATTAAAAGTTAAATTACCTTAAAGACCAAACCTGCTCTTCGCTTGTACATTTCACGGACCGGGTAAAAAGACTTTCAGTGTATGAATTGGGTAATGATTGGAGATGCCCAGTTTATGAAATAGTCAGTTCATGAACTGAACTATTTTTTGACCGGTTCGTGAAACAGGAGGAGAGGCCAATTCACGGAATGAGCAAATTCATAAATAGGGTGTAACATGTACATACATACACTAGTAGTATTATACTAACTATTCTGGAAGCTACATGGAAGTTAGCGAGAATTTATGTCAGTTGCAAGAGTCTAATTTCTTGTTTATTTCTGTAATTTTAAGTATTGCAATTTGAGCTTAGGGGCCGCATAGAACATACTCGAGGGCCGCAAGTGTCCCGTGGGCCACGGGTTAGATAGACATGCCTAGTCTAAGGGGTCACTCTCGTGTTATACTGGCCTGCTGATGACGGGGAGATCAGGGTTAAAATGCCGTTCGAGTCTTTTGAAGGTTTTTTTTTCTAAATGATTTCCCATTCTCCTTATATGTAATAGCGGGTGATTACCTATAAAATGCTTCCTCAACCATACCCCTTTAGAGTATTAAACATATAGGCATCTAACCTTAATAGTTAGTAAGACGTGCTAATAAAAATAAACTGGGGCTGGCCATACTGTGAGCATGAGTGAAAACAACTCTCTATCTCTCATCGCCCAATATCGCTAGAAATAAACATGTTTGATTTAGATAGCTGAAACGCTCAGATTCTGAGAGTTTTTGGTTGTGTCATCACCAAGGACTGGATTTTGGTGACATATTGCCTTTTTTTTTTGTACATCACTGAGAATTCTTATGTAGACATAATTCTGTTCATTAGCCACTTGTGGAATTTTTTTTTATAGGTGCTCTTTTGACAAATGTTTGTAACTACAATTTTTGAGAAATTTCTAGGCATTTGTTAAATAAGTAGGGACCTATATTTTTAAATACCATCGATATTTTATAAATGTTAAATTACTCAAACTTAATTTTTTCAGCATAAATTGTCTGTCGCTGTGATAAGATAATGTGGGCACATGACTTTGTATCCTCTTTGCTTGTATATTTAGAGAATGTATATTCGTGGTAATACACTGAGTAGACTGGTGAGGGCTGCGTTAGGAGGGGGTAGTTAATACTTCTGATGAAGATATTTGTAAACCAATATTTTATTCAGAGTTTGGTTGATAAAGGTTATTTATTTAATATATATTTGTTAGTTACCATTTGTAAAGTGCGTATTTTATTTAGAAGTGTGCTTTCATAATTACTTTTTTTTAGGAACTTTTTGTAACTTCGAAGTCATTTCTTGGAATTCTTAGCTAATTTTACAGGTTATTTTGATCATCAAAGTTGGGGACGTAATCATAACAATCGAACAGAGACTATTGGTGTTATTGTTTGTAATGTATCTGTATTTTGGGAGAATTTAAGTTCAAAAGGTCTGTCAAATTGTTTGGGAGAGGTTTGAAATACAACAGACAATTGTGGCTGTAGATATACTATGCTTAACTATAATAATATTGTTCACTTGGTAAATAATGTATTAATTGAGATATTTAAAGGTATTTTCTCAACTGACTGATTATACCAACCCCCGAGAATTTTCTATGAACGAGAGTGAAAGGGCTTACTAATTTTTGTCGGGAAAGATATTTTCACATACCTTCCAAGATTATTTAATATGCCACAATTGACATGTGACCAACCACTTTTTCCGAAGGAAGTTTTGTTCCGGATTTTTATCGCTCAAGAAAAATACGTCAACCCTGGCTGAGTTTGAACCCACGAACATTGAGTCCTTGGGCGAGCATTTTACCTCAAGACCCTCAAGGTCAACATGAATAATGTGGTTGCATAAAGTCATGTAGAAAAACCAACCTTACCAAACTACCACCAAAGTAAGCGTAATGCACGTTTGACCCGGACTGGTGGGCACGTAGCCTAAATTTCAATCTTATCAAGTCTGGTTTAATGGGTGATAGGGAAGTCAGGATTCAAATCCCAGTTGGTTAGGGTTTACAGAAAAGTTTATCCTTTCACTTAAAAGTACATTTGGGCACTTTTCCTCCAAACTCTGTTTACCTCATTCCTACACTATTAGTTGGATTAAATGTCAATATCCCGGACAGATAGTAAGACATGGGGAAAAATATAAAATAAACCAGCAAAGCATGATAATAATATAGCCATATTGACCACTGAGTAAAATGTGGACAAGGTCACAGCCGTCTTACTGTCTGGCCAATCAAACACTCAATTATAACTACACTACATGCTAACACTAAATGCTGCTTAGCGCTTAAAATCGCTCTATGGTTGACTTTGACCTTTGAATATTGAAGAGTTAGTCTCCTAGAGCGTTGAGGGGGTGTCTCTAGTTTATACTATGGATGAGTTAGGCACCTTCTACAGCGTTGAGGAATGGTACCTATTTTATATTGTTTAGGAAATAACCTTCTTCTAGAACATTGAGGTATGGTCCCTATTTTAGTGTATTTAGGAGTTAGCCTTCTTCTAGAACGTTTAGGTGTGGAACCTATTTTAAAGTATTTAGGAGTTAGCCTTCTTCTAGAACGTTTAGGGGTGGTCCTTATTTTGCAGTGTATTCAGGAAATGAGCTTCGTCTAGAACATTGAGGAACTACCCAATGTAAATATCATTGGTTGATAAGTTGGGCCTGATCGTGCTCATTGATTAATTAACCATGCTTAAGTTAATACTTCATCTTATTATGGTAGTCTCTTAAATAAGCATTCAAAGTAGACTTTAAAATTTTTTTAGATTTATTTGTTTAACCTTTTCTAGTAAAATATTTTAAAATAAATTAGATAGAACAGTGCTGTTTTTTAAATAAAATTTATTTCACTTAAATAAAATATATATACATGTTTTAAAATAAAATTGATCTCACTTAAAAATATATATATATGATATAACTCAGTTTTGCACATCTCAAAACTACCTGTATCTCCGAACGCGTGCAAAACAAATTAAAACTTCCAAGTGTATTGTGTGCCTCCCAATAGCCGCGATACTCTTACAGCTAATTTTAATTTAACGAGATTAGTGTCAGACTGCTGGGCCGGCGTGCTTGTCATTTGTTTTCCCTCTCTGTCCTTTCTCTCCGTCCTTGTTTGGCAGGTAAATAGGCCAACAGGGCTGCCCAGGCGTTTATAGAGGGGAGAGAGGAGCTTAATTGTAAGGTAAGAGAAACACTTAAAGGAGTCTGGATTAATTTTATTCCAACCCAATATTATAGAAATGGAGGGGATATCAGACTATGTCTGTGACCCCTATACATACACGGTCGGTTATCAGCGAGGGACCCCCAGTACAATCTCAGGCTAACCAAGTGAGTGAACCAGCATGTCTAGGCTAGTGTGTCCGGGAGTGGGCAGCGTGTTCGGCGAGTGGGCCAGCATTCCCAGTGAATTATTCAGCGAGTCTAGTGTTTGTGTAACGTAGGTCAGGACAATGTGTCGTGCGGGGAGACCAGTGGTGGTGTAACCTGAGTGACTTAGACTTTGTGAATTTTACAGTAACTGAAAATTATAATATACCTATATTTAAATATTTAATCAGTCATTTCGTATTCTTATCAATTCGCTGTTTATTTAATTAAATTATGCATGTGTTGTTTTATATTTAATAATCAAGACCTTGAAAACTATATGTGTGTCTTTAATCGTGTTCAATCAGCAATTTACCCAACATGCTGAAAATAACTCGTGGCTCATATGGTGAAGTGTGAATGGCCCACGACATTCCAGGTAACCCGCGCCCGTTTTATTGGTGTCAGAAGTAGGATAATAGCTGTTTGTTGTTTGATTCACGATAACAGTAAATATTACCGCGGATATTCGGGGTTAGGAAACTCTTATTCCAGCCTAGTCAGAAACAAACTGCTTCCCAAACTGCATCACTGAACAACAAAATGGTGGAACAAATGGCATCGTCGACAAGCATGAAAGAAGAACTAAAAATCAGTCTTATCGTCAATAGGGAGCAAATATGTATTCATGAAAGAGAAAGTTGATTCAAAGAAGGTCGACGTAGAGTCAGTGGATATACCATTACGGTCAGCTAGCGAGACATGGCACAGAGTGTGACGAAAATGGAGACGGCTGGAAGTGTAGCTGTGATCCAACAGTTCATGAAGTTGGGCTTATGATGCTTGTGAAAGATATCAGACACCATTGCTAGATATGTCTCAGTCTTTGGTTCGAGTCCTGTTGGAGTCTGTGTATGTGTCTGCTCTTGACTCTTTGAAGAGTAGTCGGGTGAGTGAAGAGAGTTCTCAAGAGAGTCAGCGTGCTTACTTCAAGCATGAGACAGAGTATGGCACTGTTGGTGTCAACAATGTTAGTTATAACGCTATTGGTGGTGACATTGTTGGCGACGACGCTATTGGTGACAGCGCTGTTGTTGACAAAGATGTTAGTTATAACGTTATTGGTGACAACAATGTTGGAAATGACGCTATTGGTGACAGCTCTATTGGTGACGACGGTGTTAGTTATCACGTTATTGGTAACAATGTTGGAAGCAACGTTAAGGGTGATATTGTTGGAGATGACGCTATTGGTGACAGCGCTGTTGGTGACTATGGTGTTGGTGACTTAGTTTTTGGCGACAACATTGTTGGTGATGACGCTTCTTGTGATTATAATTTTTCAGAATGAGGTGGTTTAGTTATGAGTCTTGTTCTTTAATTCAGTGGTTTTTTTTAGTTGTAGTTGATTTAATTAAAACAGTATACCTATATGTGTTATTTGAGTTTTAATAGTAAAAACCTTCAGAATTATGTGTGTTTATGTAATCGTGTTCAATCAGCAACGTACTCCAATATCCTGAAAAGAACTTCTGGTTCACACGGTGATGATTGAATTGCCCGTGACCTCCCAGGTCACCCAAGCCCGTTACAGTATTAAATCAAAAAACGTAAATACCCTTTCACAAGAAGGAATTTAACACATACTACTAACGAAATAATACTGGTTGATGAAATCAAATATAATTTGATTTTAAAACGTTAAAGTATCCATCAAGTATAAATCTATGTAAATAATTATAGCAAATTCAATTAAATCTATTTAGAATGTTCACATGGGTATTAAATAATGTAAAACAAAATAATATTTTTTGGTTATTCGGTTGGTCTCACTTCCCCATTCTGATTACGCACATACATATTAATAAAACTAATATCAGGAAAGTATGATTCTAAAAAAATTCACCCAGATTTGCTTGGATGGAGGATTTGAAACCACCTGGGGTATTAATTATCATAACATATTGTCTGGATTAGAACCCCTAGCCTCTATGTAACTGGCAAACTAGACTAAATGATTTCTACATTTAGAGCACTTTCCCAGTGGTTATTTTAAAATGTCTAGTAGTTTTACTTGTAGAACATAATTAAACATATAATTTACATAAATACCGTAATTACATAAATAATAATTGATATTCAAATGTCAATGTCTACATAACTATCATTTTACTAGCAACTGGACTTATTAAAATAAAATCCTAACTCTGTATCGTTCTTAACTAAAGAGTATTATTAAAACCAATTATTTATGTAAATACAATCTCATCAGATTTATATATTTCTAGTAAAATAAAACTATAGACATAACATGTATATTTTAATTACATAATTTCATTAATACAGTGCTGACAATTAATTAAAAAAAACTACCCACTTTAGTGGCCACATGCTCTAAGGTGTAGCTCTCACATGGCACTAGACTGTCGATGACGGGGGGTTCGTTGTTTGATCCCAGTTGGTTGTACTGAAGGTTATTTTTTAAATGGCTTCCCACGCTACCCACACAAATTCGGGTAAACTTCCTCTAAATTAAACCTTCCCCATTAGCGTAAAATTAATACTAAAACTTATAGTCTGAATAGGTAGTAAAACGCGGTGCAATTTTTTTTATTTAATCAATTTTAAAAAATCTGGTTGATGTCTTGCACTAGAATCCACTAATATAATTAGGAATAGGCTAAATAAATCAGAATGCCTGTGTATTTTTGCTTCTGATATTAGGAAACGCTGATGTAAAAGAATAAAGAGTTTTAAGATCATAAGGGAAGTGAGTGAAAACGTATTCTATTTATCTTTTTAATAAAATTATAGGGTTAATTTAGAATTTGTCCAGGTCTATTATTTATCATGTAAATTGAAAAAAATTCCCCAGACATACGATTTAAGCAAAATCGTTAGAGATATTTTCATAGAATTTCCCATTTTCAATCTTAAAAATAAAACTCTTCTGTAAACTATCCTTAATTTAAGGACAATGGTCAACAGTAATTAACTATTTTATTTATCTAATATCAAGTTTGAACAAAATCCATAAAACTGTGCAGGAGCTAGCCCAGAAATATATAGATAGATAGATAGATATATTTCTACGCGCATACACGCAAACCAGCTAACACATTCGCTTTCGTGGCCAGCTTGTATATAACCGTAATAGCCTCTCAAATGAAATGAGGTTGGCACAGAATGGATAATTATTTTTTAATCTATAGTTTTGTAGAGATTATTTAGTAGCTGCGTTGTTTTGGTTAACTTTATAAAACAATATATTTAAATTACTATTTATTATTTTAGTTGGCGTCTAGTATTTCACTCGATACACGTCACACGTCTAGGATAGTGTGAGAGTGGTCATAAATAAATTTAGGGTAAATTCACAATATCAATTGATTTATAAGTGATATAATCTAACTACTATTAACTATCACGCCTGATTTCTTATTATAATAATTAGACCTGTGGCGACTACCCGAGCGACTAACGTGAAGTGTCGATACATAATTTACAAAAACATGACTACCAAGAGCTTACCCGGGAGCGTCCTTTGCTCAAGCCAAGATAGACAAGAGTAACCAGTCTTACTTTACTTGACTCAATTGCCATTTTTTAAAATTACCAGGAAAACACTCCCATTGGCCCTCGTGACCCAACATGGACCAAGTAGACTAATTGTCCTCCTTTACCGTTAGCGGCGGTAGCACGTGTGGTCAAAGACAAGGGAAGAAAACCACCCCCACTTAAAAGCATTTAGGGTGCTATTGTTTCTACCACTTACCCTCTCAAAATTACTTAATACCTGGTTAGCAGGTTATTAACCTTGTGATACCCAGTTAGTGCCTGCAAGGCTCTTAAAAACATCTTATTTTCTAAATGGTCAGTCAAAATTAGCAGCAATATAGATAGCTAGGGACAGGACGAATTGTTAAACTCACTTTTCTTGGTTTGGATGCGAGTGAAATGTTAAAATTCATAATAATATTGAGGTCAATAATTTTTTAGATGGCAATAATTTATCATGAAATTATAAAGTATTACCTTAGTGTCAAAAGTAATATTTTTAATTTTTGTAAGTTTTTAATGGTGTTGTGTGTAAATAAAATGTATACAT
The DNA here is from genome assembly GCA_039000515.1 of Timema cristinae. Taxonomy (NCBI): domain Eukaryota; kingdom Metazoa; phylum Arthropoda; class Insecta; order Phasmatodea; family Timematidae; genus Timema; species Timema cristinae. The sequence goes on from JBCFYV010009882.1 coordinate 49,836,153, forward strand.
ACTTTATACTCTCATTCTTTGCTTGTGTGTGTAAGCCATCCAATAATTTCCACGCTCTGCATGATTTTTAATTTTTTCAAATAAATAAGTCTTCCAAGCCCTATTTTTGGTACTGATTCCAAATAAGTAATCCGTTTTTCTCTATCACGTACAGTTCTGTTGTTGTTTTTGCAAAACGCCAAATCAGATTTAGCATTAAACATCATATTTTAAATATCTTTATATTATTTCTCAAGAAATACAAGAGCTGCCAACATTTTTCACTCATATGGTTTTTTAATTATTATAATGCTGTTAGTTTAAAACATATGTTTTGTTTTGTTCCTCTCAGGTTTGTTTCACCTATAAACCCAAGCCCTAAACCTCCCAAAAAGAAAATAATAAACAGAGGATAGCAAGAGATAACATTTATTAGCTATAAAGAGAACAATAATTAAGTACAAATGCTCGAGTAGAGTTTGGAATAAGTTGTAACGTCATCTAGTGACGGGTAAGATAACTCTTGGTATTTCTAAGCATTTTACAACAAACCAATTATATATGGGCCATAACCTGGTGATTTAACCATATTAGGAAATTAACTTATTTAAAGAATTTATAGTGACCTCAAACAGAAAGCAAACAATATAATATAATCGTTCAATAAGCCTAGCTATATCGTGGCGCATTAATAAAAGACACACTAGCAAACTCTAGCGGCCAGAAAACAAATATCTATGAAGAGTAATTTTAGCTAAACAACGCCATCTTGATACAATGAAACAAACAAGCGTGACGTCAAGAGTCCATTTAACAAGGCTAAAGAAATATAAAACCATCAAGTGGCGAAATAGTCAAGAATATTTAGTTTCAAGTTTTCGTGATACTTTTATCCACAGGGGATTTAAATCTAAAAAAATTTACTCCACAATGCTCTCATATTTAAATTTAAAAAAAATGTATATCCCGATGACAACATTTAAAATAGTTTTTAATTGATTTTTGAAAAGACAATTTTGAAAAAGAATAAGTATTTAGTCCAAAAATGAATTTTGAAAAGTACATCTTCTTTATATAGTGTCACTTATCTCGCTGAAGTCGGTGATATAATGAGTACCGACATAGATTAAACATTGCATTATATAGGTCAAGAGCATGGTCACATGAACATGGAGACAGAACTAACGGATGGACAGGAAAGAGGTGGAGAGAGAAAGAGTGAGTAAAATATTTACGTAATGCTCTGTCTGACTGGATGGCTCGACGCTGGCCAAGAAGCTTGTAGAATGTTATCCAAGGTGTTAGAAGATGGTAGATTAGCCTACTTAACCTACTTCCATCCACCTCTTTCTTGAGTGTGACGTCACTGCGGTGGCGCAAGATATCGTGGTCCTCATCAGTCTGATTCCGAAGAGTGTTTGGGCGACATAAAGGTGTAGTTGAAACGTGTGTATGTAATTTCATGGACGACAGGGGTAAGTATAACTTTTAACTACTGCTTTATACTCTTGTAGCATGTGACACATGTTACACACAAAATAAACATTGTCAATTGAACTAACTCTATTCTCTAAATTAAATAGTTTGGCCTATTTTTCACTATAGATCATCGGGAGAACGCAGACTACTTCAACAAAGTAAGTTCACGCCAGCTTGTAAAAAAAGTTGTCCAGATCACTGGTATTTCCACATGATGGAGTCAGCTAGCTCGTGTCTGTGCCGTTTATGGTGCATATGTCTATTCCAATTTGAACTCTACTTCGATGCAAAGGAAAGACGTTGGCCTGACCTAGTTCCGCGGGGCAACAATTGCAATGGATAAGGAAGAGAAGGGGAGCCATGCCAAGCACCCCCAGCTATAAAAGAGTGTGGATCATCCGAGACAGTCCACTAAACTTCTAGTCAACGCTTAAATCAGGGGGGGGGGGGGGGGGGGCTACTTCCTTGAAATATCTGGATAATTCTAGTTCCGGGATCAACCGAAGAACAATGATTTGTATTTTGGCTTTCACCGTGATCCTGTACACATCTAGCTAATAAGGCGGCAACTAAGGTTCCACCATGGAGGTTATCATTTCTAAAATATGCATATCACCTTAAATTCACTTTATACACTTTAGGCTTAGACTCTTTTCAAAGTTAATTTCTTGTCCGTTTGTGTCTTTCTTAGAAAGTGACTTGTTTGTATCCATTTCTCTGGATTCATTTTTCCATTATTAACTTCACTACTTTGTGATTAAATTAAATGATGTTGTGTCAATCTGAGAAGTCAACATGCTAGAAAGTTTTCAACAAGTCTTTTTCCTGAATAAACTTAATAGCCTAAGTTGTAGATGATTTACAAAAATATATGGGAATGTTCCTTTATACAAAGCCAAAGGCAGTAAAAGTGAATATGAGAACTATAGGGCAATTAGTTCGTTGAATATTCCAGGTAAAGTTTTTTGGAAAGTTTTAATTGAGAGAGTGCGTGAAAAAAACTACGGACAAAATTTGGGTTGTGTAATGTGATTTCATGCCAGGTTGAGGTTGCACGGACGAGGTATTTGCATTGCAACAATTGATTGAGAAATGTATGGCATTAAAGAAAAAAGTTTATTGTGCATACGTTGATCTGGAGAAAGCGTACAATCGGGTGAGTAGGAAGGAGTATGCCATGGAATGTTCTGAGAGAGTATGATGTGGATGCATGGTTAGTACATTCAATTATGGCCATGTATGATGGAAGTAAAGCCTGCGTTAGAGTGGATGGAGCTTTGTGCGAATGACTTGACATTGAACAGGTTGTTAGACAAGGTTGTATTATGTCTCCATGGTTGTTTAATGTACTCATTGATGAGTGTATGAGAAATTTTTGCAAGGAAATGGTTGTTGTACGAATGGACAATGTTGATGTGCGGGTGATGCTATATGCATATGTTGCTGTTTTAATGGCTGAGAATGAAAGTGACTTGCAGAATGAGTTAAATCGTTTGAATGTGGCAACAGGAAGAAATGATCTTCATATACACGTCTCCAAAAATAAGGTGATCTTTTTGATATGGACCTATTATGTGTTTATGATTATATCAGTAAATCTAACCAAATAAAACGTTAAACATAACATGGAAAATCCTCTCTTGACTTGACGCTACGTCACATGTAGGCAACGTCCTAACATGTAGTACATGTATATATACATATATACATGTAGTACATGTATATATACATATATATATATATATATAGGTAGTATATATACGAAATAGTTTGGCTGAACTAAATAAAAACATTTAATCAAGCATACACTTTTAAAACAATCAGAAAATGCTATATGTTGTACATGTAAAAAATTAAAAGTATTTGTTGAAAAAAAAGGGAGAATTTTTGCAACACTCTCCGGTCTGCCCTATCTTTATTTTCTTACGAATGTACATTTGAATCACCTTTTATAAAATACAAACGTATAATTTTTGGTCAACATTGTTAACATTTTATTATATTATTAGGATGACTTTATATGTACTTATTATATTTATCGAAGGTGATAGTTACATATCACATGACTTAACGTATGAATACATTAAAATATATATATTATTTTTTCATCAATTAATTTTAATATCATTAAGAGAATCATTAACTACTTATTCGTCATCTTTATGAATAGTAAATGGAGATGACAGTTCTGGGAGTAGGCCTACCTGTATTATTCATAAAGGGAGAAAGAATATACATTCTTACCCATCTCTTCTGCTCATCAGATCTGTAATCGGCAGGAACGTCAAATTTTTTCCAAATCATATCTTGTGAAAGAAAAAGGCCAACTAGCCACCTTCATTAGCAAGTGTCATCCGGTCGGGTCTAGACAAGGGGTCTTGGAACAGCAGTCTCAAGGGCCCAGTCCGGCCCCATTGGGGGCCCACCCGCTGAGGGAATGTTGCCACGTCGATTTTTCTGCCCTGCAGGGGGGCTTTTGTTGCGGTGGGAAGTATTGCCCCTCACCCTTCCCCCACACAAACATAGCCCTTTTACCTCTCCCCCATCCTTTTAACGGCACAAACCACACTTTTCATATTTATTTTATGCTTGTCCGTTTTGTTTTTCAGAGATTGAGAATAAAAGAAAAAGAAAATATATTTCTCCCTACTGAAATAATTTCTCTAGCTTCTTTTTTAGAGGCGGATTATTGTGACTTGTTTAGTAATGTTTGGTTAGGTCCAGCTTAACCAACACTCACACATTGTTAACTTTTTGTAAATACTATTTTGGTTCTTACTAAGTCTATGTTTGCTGTATTATGATTTTTGGAAAATATTTATAAGAAACAGTGTTACATAAATTAATGCTGTATTATAGGATATACATTTTTTGTCTTGATAAATATGGTTTTATTTAAATTTGTTTGGATATTTAAAATATTTATGCATTATTTTATTAGTAATCAAGGTAAAATAAAATTCAACGTTTACATAATACATGTTGTCCAATAAAAAAATATTAAATTATCTATATTTATATGAAAGATGAATAAACTATACATATTTATTCTAGCCAATGGGAACGCGGGCTAAATGTTAAGATCAGTCTGGTTTGCTGGTGACATGTGCACTGTGGGGGATTTTTTTTTATAAATAGTTTCCACCACTTGAGGGTACATATTCTCTGATGTATATTTTCTTCTTAATTGTCACATTAGCGTAGATAATATGTCACCCGCTTCAGTGTCCGAATGGCCTCCAAGCCATCACTCTCGTATTAGACTTGCCTGATGAAGACTGGGACATCGGGATTCGAATCTTTGTCGGCTGGCTTTTCCTAAATAGTTTCCCTTTCTCTTTCCACACAAATTAGGGTAGGATACCTCTAAAATGCTATCTTCCTCATCCTTACCCCGTTAGAGTAGTTATCACATATGGGTATAATCTGAACGGGTAGGAAAACGCGTCGATAAAAATCTATCCATGCGTATATTTCCCACCAGGACGTATCTACTTTATATCTGTGTTTCATAAAAGTAAGAGCAAAACATGTATTTTGCAAAGCTTTTTTTACGTATTGCAATTTTCGTAGGAAGAATGAGTATTTATAAATAATATACTAGAGTATAAATACACATTTTCTGACCGTTGATATGTTTTGAATAGCTATTAGCAAAAATAAAATGAAGGGTAACTTTTTACCTGGAATGCAAATTCTTGATGGGAATTAAAAAATAAATAGTACGGTACACCGCACATACTTAGAAACATCTACTAATAATTAGTATGACTCTTGAAAAAATCATTTACTTTGTTGCAGGAACAGTCCAACAAGGAGCATAGATAAAATAATGTATAATTTTACAGAAACATTGTGAAATAGTAACATCTCTGTCCACCAAAAATAATAAAAATAAATTACAATTGTCAAAGAAAGCGTATAACCTGAAAGGATAGTAAGACGAGGCGCTAAAGAAAGTGGGTATAGGGTTCAATAGTACATATGTTACCGTTAAAACTGGAATCGTTACAATTGGGTTTATCAAAATATATCCCAAATAAAATATTTTAATTTCTAATACTAATACAATGTTACAATGAATGATAGGAGTAGTTGGTGGGCCCACCTGTCACAGCTCAAGGATTGGCTGAATTTGGTCACGTGACCACGCCCCTTGCTCTCTGATTGGCTGTTGGTTTTCCACCTCTCCTTCTCCTGACCCTCTCCCTCCTCCTAACCCCCTTTACAGTGTTCCAAACTTGTTTATTTGTGTCTCATTTGTTTTTTATTTGTGGTCATTGCTTTTTTATTCGTGCTCATTGGTCATTTATGTCTGGGTAGGATTTGGATGGGCCGTCGGAGTATTTTTATTTGTGTGGGGAGTTTATTGTTCTAGGATTGGGACGGGGCGTTGTAGTTATGTATTTATTTATTTATTTATTGATTGGCGTGCAGTCCACGGCGCTGGGCGCTCCTTCTTTGCCATCTTTAGTGAGCACTGGGAGCATCTTCTCTGGCCGGTCGCTTAGCGAAGAGTGTGACCACCGATCAGCTGACAGCGTATCACGGCCGTAAAACCCCTTTCACTTTTCCCTCACTCCCCCCAACCATCCTTACAACGCCCCGAACGAGCTAAGTTACACTAACTGCTCCCTCTTGCAAGACTCTGTTGGACTGCCTATCACTTCACCCATCCTCTCTCCTTCACTTCATCATACTCCCTTCTCAGTGGAGGTCGTCTGATGTTGCAACAGTAACTTTTTATAAAATTTGAAAGAGGGTGGCAACGAACTTGTTGAAGAAACATGAACCCCTCAAGGCTGCTTGGTACATCGGTCGTGGCCTTCTGAAGGTCCCTGGCTCAGATGTGCTTTCCCCCCAGTCCCAAGGCCGCTTGGCGCATGAGTCATGGCCTACTGAAGGTTGCAGGTTCAGATGTGCTTTCTAAATGCCCACTCTGGGACCAACGATTCAATTTTCCTTCCATCAGGAACCTGACATTTAAACGGCATGCACACCGGGATTCGTACCTCGATATTTTTAGTACAACTGATGTCTTTATAACGAACATACTTTCTGAACCCACACCATTTTCCTGGTCAACAAGGTAGAATGTGTACCTGTATTTGATTCAAACATGGATCATTCTGTCACCGGCCAACTGGTGACGCCTTAGACCATGCGACCATTGATGCAAGTATATAATGCTTTGTGACGGTATATTGCTACCCAAGGATCGGCCTCAGTATACACGCTTGGCAAGGATTTGAACTAAGCTCTTCAGGCAAGCTCGAGGTAAGAGCTGATTTTGACCAGGTGAAAGTGTAACAGCATTTGCCAGGGATTTAAATGTGAAGTAACTAGCGTTTGTTACACTCTAAAGGACTTAAAGCCTTACCTCCTTATGTCACAGGGCGAGATGTGTTTCCACATTTGCGCGTCATTGACAACTGAACACGAGGGGGGAATTTAACCTTCCAACACCATCTGGATATCTTTGTCAGAATGAGAGAGACAGAATAATAAAATTAGTGATGTAGCATCAATTTGCGTTGGGTTAAAATGTGAAAATGGTCAAAGCTATTAGTTATGCTTACTACTGCTATATATCATTGACACCTCTATACGGGATTCGAACCCGGGACTTTTTGAGTAACAATATAGGATTTGTATTTATAAAAGTAATTAGCGTTTGTCGAACCTGCAGAGACTCGAACCCCTACCTCCTGCCATCACAGGGCAAGATGTGTATACGCATATGTGCTGCTGGTAAAATAAACACGACTGACGGTCCTTCAAGGATCCTTTTAGCCAGCACCGGAGAAAGACGTCCGTCCTTGGTGAGAAAGCTATCGCGAATGACAGATAACTGTAAATAGCTTGGGATCAGGCAATCAGCGATGCGGAAACAATATTTTCAACCAATGAGAAGCCGCCACCCTTACATACGGCACACCCCATTGAAGCGAATATAAACATATCTTGAAATCATTACTTTCAGTAATTTGTAATTAATAATTGCTGCTAGAAAACATCACAATGAGTTTCAACGCACTGGAAAATTGGCTAAATTAAGGTATGTTTAAAAGGTTTTGTATATTTTAATGGTTACTATTTTGCTTATTACGTCTTTGGTGTACAGAGGCATTTGTTCCTTTGACAGACTTTCAAGAAAACTCGCCCCTTCTATCTGCAGCGTCGGTAGCACCGGGTAGCCTGGAACCTTTAGAGCTTTTTAGCGATGACGGAATTTTCCTGGTGGATGGCGACTGTTCCATGGGTAATTAGCGTCCTGCTATAGATTTGAGCGTGATTGGCGAGTGGTTTTTTCTTACTATAGTACTTATATATGTATTTATTTAATTTCAGACTACTAGGATCCATATGGGTTGGATACTGGCCCTAGGGACCGCGTGGCGCCTGCATAGGGTTTAGTGACGTGTGTGCGGGCAACGCCACTCGAACCCGGAGAAGCTAATGGCCCAGTACCGACGCACCTCCAAGAAGATGTCGGTGCTCTGCACGGCGCCGCCATTGTCCTCCCGCCGCTGTCAGCTTTCAGCCCCCAGGACACTAACGACGCAAACAAAAATTCGATCTCTAATGTTTGGGGTGAATTGTACGTGATAGACTGGCTGATATGTAAGTTTGCCATTATATGTTTTAGCTCAATCTACAAGTAACTATATAATAGCCCTTAGGTTGGAAATAAACAGTTTATTACGCAAGATTTATCCACGTCCTCTCTTCCCCCAAACCACCGTTGTTTCGCCGACATACAAAAACCTTTTGTCAGCTGACCTTTTCGAGAATATTAGCTCTTATATTCATGGTATAGAAGGTTATTATTAAAACCAAGAAAAGAGAGATAAAATCAGTATTGTCGTTTTAAACCGTGTTTGGAAGGTGTTGGATCAAATTCAACAGCCACCTTAGCATGTCTGTATACTATACTCTCGGTCCAGGGTTTGATTCCAGACATGGCTAAAATATGTTGGTCTGATAAATTAACAGACAGCGGGCTGGATTTGTGGATGTCCTAGTCTTTAAGTTATTAGCATTTTATGAATAAAAAACTGACCCGAAATTTAGGCTGGAAAACAGTAATGGATTTAAATTAAATAATAATATTCAATAAAAAATGCTTTATTAATTTTAAAATAAAATTATTTCTACCAATAGAAAACTTAATTCTGACCAATTAAAATTACCCCTCTTAACATCAATAGCTATTTTTACCAATTTGTGTTAAGGCATCTTATCCCACAAATACCTTATTTAAAACTAGATTTCTTCAATCATTAGCGCGGTGTGGTAGACTTTGTTACCTATCGAAATAACAGATGGCATTGCAAGTCATTTTAGAGTCGAAAAATTTCGCAGGTAAACTTGATTACTTTGCGAAATAACAAATGGCATTGCAAGACACTTTAGAGGCGATTTTTTTTTGCACTTTGCTGGTCAATTATATGATTTTAAAACGGGGTTAGGGTAGATATAGTGTTAAAATCTGTTTTAACAATATACTGGCATAATAATTAATGGGAAAATTATATTGTTGCTTTAGCCGATTATTAAAAAGAGGGAAAAACCCTCTATGTTGGTTTGCTGAGTTAAGGGTCCCAGGTTCAGTACACTGGCAGGGATGAAGATATAGGTTTAACATTTCATAGTGATAAATTAACTGCCCTGGAGTGTATGTTGTACATTTTCTAGGGTTCAAGTGTATTTATTACACAGACTTTGAGAATTTTTGTTTCAGTTTAAGCAATTATGTTTAGGAAAATGTGTAACATTATATTAATACCGAAAGTAGATTGAAATTGAAAAGTATTATATATTTTGTGGTATCATTTTAAAGAGAAAAAATACGTGGTTGTTTGCAGAAAATGTTTTTGGAGCAATTTTATTTAAAGAGTTTACTTTGACATGTGCTTTTGTGTTATAATTCAAATGGAGGGTGGGAATAGCGGATCCATCCTCTGACCGCCATAGGCTGTGAGACTCCTCAACCCCGCCACAGGTGCACCACATACTAAGACAGGGAGACGGTGTTCGATCCCAGGCTGTGGGGAGGCATATAGGGTCCACGGTTCTCCCGCAACCCGTGGTAGCGGTGACAGCGGGACAATCTTCGGCGCCAAAATCATGAATTAGTGGCCCGGTAAATCAGGTTGGTGGAGCTTTGTCCCAAGGTGTTCCTCTTTGAATCGTCGAGGAGAGAATTAAACATTAAAAGTGGTTTTATTATATTGGGTGTGAATTGATCATAAAATTAGGGACGGCAGAGAGCGATCTTGATGCTCAAACCTGGCTCGAGGAGCAACTAAATGCTTTGCTAGGACGTCTCAAGGATCATGGAGTTAGCGACGAGGATCACGTAGGTCTACTATTAGTACACAGACTCATCGTCAAGACCTGTAATTGTCTCATTTAGGCAGGCAGATCAGCTTGACGCGCATGCTGTGCTCTATAATGTAGAACGAGAGTTACAAAGCAATGCTTCGTTCCTCATTTCGTCCCCCTTATATATCAAGTTACACCACTTTAAAGAGCCGTGCGGGACCGTGTGAATCTTGTGAAAGGTGGTGGAATCACTAAGCCAAAACAATTTCAAACATACCTCTCCGAAAACAAAACCACAGTGTTCAGGGAACGTCAGGGGAGCTAAGTCCTATATGAGGGGCCTACACCTCCGGAATATTCCTTTAAGGGCTACCTTGTTTTGTATTTTCACGACGATAAGCAATATCATTTTTATGTCATAACATACTTGACAGACGCATTTAAGTGCTAGTATTTTTGCTGCGAGTGTCATGTGCCGTTCAACCCAAACAACGTCTACCGTGAATACAGACTGACTCGGCACCAACAACAAATTTTCTACTCACCCTATTCACCAGAACGGCCGAGGTCTCGTACAATAAAAACAATCACGCCACGGAACGACCTTGTTGTACGCACTGCATAAAACTTTGAATGGGAAGTCAGTCGTTTACCCATCTCTTCTCCAAAATAAGACAATCAGTTCAACGCGCGCATGCGCGAGAGTGCAATTATAAGTGGACATCAGTGTCTCGAGTGCCCGAGGTCACCCCCACCCCCGTGACTATGTGAGTCTCAACTGCGCTGTGGAAGTGTGGGACTGTGTGATTGGACATTGGTGACGACTCGATGATGTAATTCTTTCCTAACATGTTTCCCCCGCTGAGCAGAATCAAATATAAGCCTATGGCCTACAATGAATGGCACTCTTTGATGCCGGTTAGGTGTAAGGATCACTTGGGCGCTATGTAGGCCCCTAGGATTGCCTTGAACGTAAGCTATTGCAATTGATGGATATTACTCATAGGCAATGATCATTGTATATTCTAGGTTAGGGTTCAAAGCTTGGCGAAGTTTAGGAAAATTATTGTAAAAAAGGGAAATTAGACTTTAACCATGAACATTGTATATTTCAGGTTAGGGTTCAAATCATGGTGGAGTTTAGGAAAATTATAGTAAAAAAGGAATATTAAACTTTAACCATGAACATTGTTTATTTCAGGTTAGGGTTCAAGCTTGGCGGAGTTTAGGAAAATTATTGTAAAAAAGGGAAATTATACTTTAACCAGAACATTGTTTATTTCAGGTTAGGGTTCAAAGCTTGGCGAAGTTTAGGAAAATTATTGTAAAAGTGGGAGATTAAACTTTGACCATGATCTTTCTATATTCAGGTCAGGGTTGGAATCATTGTCATAAGAAGTCAGTCTATCTAGAGTTGTTAAATGTATATCGATTAATAAGGAGTTACCCTGTTTTGCAACTGTTAGATGATTCTAATTCTTGTTGGTTTATTTACAATCTCATGGGAAATATTAGGTATTAGGTTATTTATATTGTTAACTGTTAGATGACTTTAATTCTTGTTGGTTTATTTACTATCTCATGGGAAATATTAGGTATTATGTTATTTATATTGTTAACAGTCAGATGACTCTAATCTTATATGTTATGTTTACAATCGTCGAGACATATTAATTAGTTAGCTTGGTTGTAAAGTTAACTTAGAGTTTTGGGAGTGTTATATTTATATAGGGAGGTAAATTATATGTACCCCTTGTTTAGTTTATTTATTAGGGACGACTTCCCTGTCGATGTCAAATAATGATATCCTGTTGTGTATCTACAATTATGAGCAGTATTACTTTGTTATTCGTACCCGAGTATTGATATCTATCAAAGTTGGATATACTAAATTGTACTTATTATTCAATGTTAATAATCATCCAAATAAACGAGCCCTTGGGCTGTATTTGTTACCTTCGCTTGTTCTTGTCTGTACCCAGACTACCTCATGGTATTTTACCTTAGGCTTAGCCATAATATCTCTGGTAAGACTAGGGTTTTGATGGGCTTGCTGAAAATAGATAATATAGGTCCCTTGTGATTACCCTTCTTTTATGTTGTATTATAACTTCGCGCTACCTGTGGTGGTTGGTTGGGACTTAGGTGGTACAGCTAAGGTACTGTCCCCACAGGCACCCGGGTTGAAACGTACACAAATATGAATCGGCGTACAAAAAGTGCTAAGCTAAAGCAGTCTGCAATGGAGGTCGAACTGTGACCTCTAAAGACTGCGGGCGTTGGTTCACAAACCAAACTTATTTTGATAACCATAAACGTCCCAGTTTTTGCAGAGGTCACATGTCGATCTGTTATGTCATAAAGGTTTGTAAGATATGCGGGAAATTTTTCAGTTTGGAAAGATCAAATTATTCACATAGGTATTATGAGACTTTTCGTAGAGAAGGCTATGGATAACGTCCTTTTGGTCATTTCTGATATAATAAGCAAGCCCTATCCAAACCGTCACTGGAAAAGAGGAATTTCATGTTTGTGACCTATGATTTTAAATGCAGACCAAAAACGCTGCTTCAAGGTGCGGTCAACACGTACTTGCACGAGCCTAACCTCTGTTTCACAGAGATGTGTTGCAATGCCTGACTTCATATCGATGTAAATGACCATCATTGCACCGAATGCGGGGGCGATAGAACTCGCATATTCAAGGGTGATACAAAAATGGTCCAATCTTTCGGGCTTATAGAGCAAATTAAAGCAACAAAATTGAAGGATATCAACTATCTAGACCATAATGCGAAAGGCTATGATAAGAATTTTAATTTAAATATATGAAGGAGGTCAAAAAATGGAATATGGGGCTCATAATGAATGGTGGGAAAACCATGTCCATGCGTTACGGCCAGCTCCACTTTAATGACTCACAGAATTTTTGCCCTATGTCGTTGTCCGAGAAGACCAAAACATTCGGCGTGGACGAGTCTTTGGCCACAAGACATTTCCCCCATTTTTTCAATAAAAAATAAAACGCGGGGTATAGAGGTCGCTTGCCGCCAAAGGAGGACTAAGGTATGGGTGAGATGTCGGTTGAGGGATAGGAGAACTTTGAGAATTGGTATGATGCATTGGTCAAAGAAAATTGTGTCTTTGATTTTAACCCCGAGTTGGAACTGTATTGCGTGAAAGATGTAAAGATCTTCGGAAGGACTGACTGCAGTTTAGAGACATGCTTATGCAAAAAACAAAAGTGGATCCTTTCAGAAAGGCGTGTACGAATGCAGTAGCGGCCATGTTGGTTTACCACCGGGGTAATCTTATGAAGAATATTATCGGTATCATTCCTAACGGTGGCTACCCATGTGCAGACCAACAGTCGCACATCGCAGTACAATGGCTCTGCTGGGAAACCCGCAACCCTTCAAGCGGGTAACGGACGTAAGGAATATGTGTTAGGGTGACGTTTATATAGTGTTGGTAAAGCTTGCGATACCACCACTATCTTTCAGTTCTGAGGCTGTTATTGGCACGGAAGCCCTCTCTCATATACTGATAGGACCACTCCTATCAAAAATCGCCGCCACGAGAACATAGAGACGTGTTATGAAGCGACCTAGGCTTGCGTGGTAAAGTTTAAGAATGCCGGCTACACGGTCGTAGAGATGTGGGAGTGTACGTTTAACGCGATGAAATGCACAGAAAAGGGCTTGAAACAATTTGTACTCCAGCACGAGGTGTACAGCAAGGACCCCATCAGTCACAGGGACGCATTCATTGGCGGGCGTACAAATTGTATTAAACTCTTCCACGAAGCAGACTTTTCTTGTGGAGAGAAGATCAAGTATTTGGATGAGAGTTCATTGTATCCTTACGTTTGCAAGTACAAAAAATATCCCATCGGCCTCCCCAAAATTCACTTGGAACCAAATGGTTCGTTTATAGATCAAATAGAAGGCATAGCCAAAGTAGTTACCTTGACGCGGGATTTATTCATGCCCGTATTACCTTCACGGATGCATGACAAGTTAATGTTCATCTTGTACAGGGAATGCTGGGTGGAGAAAAACCAATGTGCGTGTCAGCACAACGATAAAATAGATCACTAGTTGGCAGGCGTCTGGGTTATTGACGAGATCCAGAAAGCCGCAGAGAAAAGTTACACTGTTGAAGCAGTATACGAAGTGTGGGAGTCCAATGTATCTGTTTACTATCGTCAGACACGTTTTGGCTGATTGTTTCACGGGTACATTGATACTTTTTTAAAAATTAAAGAAGAAGCCAGCTGAGGGCCAGAGTGGTGTACTTCACAAGATGAGAAGTTAACTTACATTCAAAATTATGAGGAAAGCGAAAGGGTACAACTCTGTTTCGGCTCTGTTTGTAAAAACTCTGGTGTCCGCACTCTGACTAAACTCTTTTTAATTTCGCTATGGGGAAAGTTTGGCCAAAGAACCGATTTACCATACGTAGCCGTTGTCAACGACTATCAGGGCATCCACAAGTAACTGATGGATCCGTACATCACCGTAGACAGCGTTATTGATGTTAATGATGAAGTCATGTTTCTCAATTACAAGGATTCGCGTGACGCGTTGAGCCATAACCCTAAAACGAGTGTGGCAGCGGCACACTACACGACTGTTAAAGCTAGGTTTAATTTATAAAGCATCCTTGAAATTTGGGGGACCGTGTTTTGTATCACAATACAGATAGCGTTCAATTCACAAAAGGCCCCGACGATTGGAGTTACTGACCGGAGAAATTTGGGTGACCTCACTGACGAACTTCAAGATTACGGTCCGGGAAGCTATATTAGCGCCTTTGTATCTGGCGGTCCCAAGAATTACGCATACCAAGTTTGTGTTGGTGGTGATCTTGCCAAAACAAAGACGGTTTGCAAGGTTCGTGGGATCACCATAAACTACGGCAACTGGAACGACGTTAATTTTGACGTTTTTAAAGCTATGGGCACCGAACAGATCGTGGAAAGATGCATAAAGATACCGCACAAAATTGTAAGAAAAGGTCTTGTGACTGTATATACCGTTTGGCAGAATAAAGTCTACCGGCCCGTGTACACCAAACGCCAGATAACCGATGGTTATAATACGTTGCCTTTTGATTATCAGAGTCCTTGAAAACCAGCTCGCCATGACTAAAAGGTGATCATTTAGACTGTCTGAATGATCAATTTTTTTTCTTTCTCTGTAGACAGTTACACTGAAATACTATTTTACAAAGATTTTAGATTTTTTCATATTTTTTCTGCATGAAAACACACATATTTTTTATTTATTTATTTTATGCACCCGGGATACTTTTTTATATTTTTCTATCCACCAGTACAATCCTTCATCTTCCTGATTATTTCGAGTCAAATAGTTATTTGTATGTATATATTTTTTAATTCTAGTCAAATTTGTTTATTTTCTTGTACATAATTTAAATCGAAACCATCTGGTGTTGTACATATATTCAAATACTATTTAAACTGAAATTTGTAAATTAATACCAAGGCCACTATTCCCTCCACGGGCTCAAGAAATTGATTATATTTTCCTCTACTCCTAAACATGTATAATTTACTTCAATATGTGAGATATATTCTATAACTATCATTTTTGTAAATAAATATTATAAGTATACTTTTCATGGTGTGAGCCAAATTTATAAAACTTTTTTTTGTGGATGCTTTTCATAGTGTGAGATATATTTGTATAAACTTCTATTTATGTGTAAATAAATATTCCAAGTATAATTTTCATGGTGCGAGATATATTTGTAAAACTTTTATTTGCGTAAATAAATATTCCAAGTATACTTTTCATGGCGTAAGCAAGATTTTTAAACTTTGAATTTTGTAAATAAATATTCCAAGGATATTTAACATGGTTGTGAGATAGATTTTTTAAATAAATATTCAATGTATACTTTTCATGGTGTGAGCTATATTTGTGTGAATAAATATTATAAAAACTTTTATGTTTGTAATTTATCATTTACACTCCCTTCCGTCCTATCCTATAAATACAAGCTCATATAGCTTATAAGCTCAATCTCAAACATTATGGGCAAGTTGAAATATCCATTTTTGGCCATCATCAGTGGCCTTTCCGGCTTTGGAAAGTCACCTTTTGTATCCGACTTTATCCGTCACTTGGACACAATGTGTGACGTAAAATTTGATAAAATCACCTGGTATTATGATTTATGGCGACCGGTATTCGAACAAGACGGGTCAAGTCCCCCCGCCATATTCTGTAAGGGTTTGCCGGAAATGAATGACACCTGTAATGAGTCTCCACAGCTGATTATCCTGGACGACCTAATGCGCAAAGCCAACGAAGTGGTCGCCGTTCTTTTCATCCAAGGATGCCACCATCAAAATATCAGGGCCATGTACCTTACACAAAATATATTCCACCAGGGCAATGGACAATGAGAAATTTCCTCAAACGTACATTATATTGTATTTTTTTAAAACCCCAGGGATAAAGCTCAGATTCAATACTTTGCACGTCACGTCTGTCCTGAAAAAACCCGTGTTTTACAAGAGGCTTAATATGCTTATGCTACAAGTACTCTCCACGGGAAAATATTGTTAGATTTCAAACAAGGTACAACTGAATGGTTCAGATATAGAACAAATGTCGGGTGCTGTGTGTACCTACCACGCAAAAGCTATAAAAACACAGACACTAACCGACTACAGATAGGTAGGGTGGGGCTATTTGGATCAAGGGGCTATTTGAATCAAAATAGGTATTCAAGCTACTGCACAGTTATTCTGCACATAATTTACTATGTTTAGTTCTTCTAATTTACTGAATGATCTACTGGCTGTAAATTGGTATGAAAAAAATTATAAATTTTAAACGTTTAAATAGCTAAAAAAATTGTTTTACAAGATCAATAGAAGTGAGATTGAGATACTTTTCCTAGTGATGTAAATAATTGTCTTTGCGTTGTAAGGTCTTACTCTCTTATAGTTGTTGGTTTCGAAGTGATTTTTTTTTAACCTATAGCTTATTCTTCTGGGATCATTACCAAGAAGTTTGAGCGTATTCTATTGGAAAACAATAGAGTTATTTCATATTGAAAAATAGTTTGCTTCCGGGGCTATTTGAATCACTTTTTAAGGGGCTATTTGGATCATTATTTTCTGGTGTTTTTATTTATTTTTAGAATATACAATTAATTATTTATCGCTTTTTAACACTTCGTAGAGTGAGCATATAGGCTGTCAAATTATTGTCGTTGTTGGATTTGAATTTTTTTTAAATTAAATCTTATAAACAAATTAACATATTAATTACTACACATTATTTCTAACTGGTACTCAAAGCTTGAATAATAGCGCTGGTTTATTATCTGTCTCATTTACAATAATTAGATATGCCATAGTTGTAAGTTGTAGATTGAACAGCCCTGTTAAACACTGACCAAACGGGCTAACCCTATAATAGTAATCTTGAAGGGAGAGGGAGGGGGGTTAAAGGGTTTCAGTATTTTGCCAGGCCACCTCAGACAGTTAAGTGAAAGTTTTGTTGTTGGAACGGTGTTTCTCGGTTTGGTTTAGTGATACTGTGTTTGAATGTATAAACAGTTAATTGTTATTTAGTAATACTTAATCTTCGTGAGGGTAAGTCCTAGTATATTAACATCTTAACCATTTTTACAATATTTAAATACAATATAACTTAAATTGGTAAAATTATCTAAGTTATTTTAGTGTTTTGATTTAGTTTTAAAATATGATTTTAGATGATTCGAGAATACAAAAAATAATAGATACCAACAATGGTCAAAAGAGGGAATGACCCAGTCCCTAAACAGCACAAACGAAAACTGGAGTTTCAGAGCAGCTGCATCACATTTCAAGGTACCGTTCAGTACACTGCAAAGAAGTGTTCGGGTGGATACACTACTTAAAACCTCTGATGGGCTCCACCAAGATAAACAAATTGTAACACAAAAGTCAATAGGCCATCCATCCTACAGTCCTATCCTTCGAGCAGGAGAGAGCCCTGGTAGAAAGATTAAAAGTTCTTTGTAATCGTGGTTTTGGTCATTCATCGGAAAGCGTGCGTAAAGCTGCGTTCTAGTTTGCTATGTCTCTTAACATCAAGACCCCTTGGAATGATTATGCCAAAACTGCAGGAGAAGATTGGTTTAGTTATTTCATGAAATGACATCAAGATATCTCCTTAAGAAAGCCAAAAGGTTTGTCAAAATCTCACGCTGAGGAAATGAATAGAAATGCAGTAGAAGAATGTTACAAATTACTAAATGATGTCACAAATGATCTTGGAATATATGTTAAGCCACAATCTGTTTACAAAATGGATGCAACTGGTTTTCCGATGACCAACAAACCATCTAAAATAGTAGCATAAAAGGGAAAGAGAGAGGTAATTTCATTAGCAAGCTTAGAGAAAGGTGAAAACGTGACCGTTGTAGCATGCTGCAGAGCTAGTGGGGTTTTTATACCCCCAGTCGTGATTTTCAAGGAAAAAAGGATGAAATAGGGTTTTAACATCGGAATGCCATAGGGATCATTAGTACTAATATCAGAGAGTGGGTATATGAATAAAGAATTGTTCCTAAAATGGCTGCAACATTTTCGAAAACAACGATCTTCTCTGGGAAATGCAAGCTTATTTTAGATGACCACTCATCACACCATTCTTTTCAGTGATTTGAATTCTGTTTGCATAACGAAATAGAGCTAATGTGACTTCCACCTCACACCATGCACGTTCTGCAGCCTCTTGATAGGTTATTTTTTAAACCTCAAAAAGCTTTTTATCACCAAGAAACTAATTCATTCACTCACAACAACCCAAAAAGCTCAATCACCAAATTAACCTTTGGCAGACTGCTAAATGCTGCTTAGATCAAAGGAGCAATCGTTGGGAATGCGGTCAAAGGTATTGAATGTACAGGGATATTCCATTACAATTGTGGTAAAGTGCCTGAAGAAAAATTTCTTCCTTCCCACACCTTTATTGTAGATAGGCCTTTAGGTGAACCGGAAACTCCATGTGACACTGCAGGACTATCAAAAATACAACAAAATTCTACCATTACTTTTTCTCAAGTCTTACCAACACCGGTCAAAGCTTCACACCCATACAAACAAAATAGGACAAAACAAAGAGCCTGCCGTCTAACATCACAAGAAAATGTTGATAAAGTAAGATCGAAAAGAGCTTTACTTTTCGAAAAAGAAACTAATACTGGTATAACCTTGAAAGAAGCCTAAAAGACGTATTTTATCTGAGTTTGATACACCCAGAAACTCAGATTAAGACTATAATATCGATAATATTTTTGACAATGAAGAAGAAGAAAATGAACCATGTGGTTTTTGTAAAGTTACTTATCTTGACAAAAATTCAAGTGGAAATGGAGACTGTATTATGTGTCAAACCTGCAAATTGTGGTTTCATGTCGTATGTGTCGGGGCCTTTGGAAAAATACAGTTTAAGTGTGAAAAATTCATATAAGCATTTTGTTTGCATCTAGTAGTAGACACCTTCAATAAAAAAAAAAATTAAAATGGCTATACTCATGGTAAAATATAAAAATAAAGATGTGATTCAAATAACCCCATTCCTGATCCAAATAGCCCCATGTTTTTATTAAAATGTTATTTCCACTTGATAATGTTCTTTATTAATTATAACCTATTTAGATTTTTTTTCAAAAAAACTATTACTAGGTATGGTTCAGAAGATATGAATAAAGATATAAATACCTGTTAAAAATGTTTCGCAAGCATTTTATAGGTAAATCTTAAATTAAAGTTGAAATGACCCAAATAACCCCACCCTACCATATATATATTTAGTAGGATGCCTCCCGAAGCTATATGGAGTAGTCTTCGTCCGTAGATTTGTTGAAAACTATATTAGTAGTAGCTTTTGCCCGCGGCTTCGCTCACTTTAATGTTTATATTGTCAATAAATTCAGGTTGTCGGTCGACACAGGAAATATGAAAATAAAAACGATGTACTTATTCAGGTTGTTGATCAATACAGGTAGAGATAAAGAAACATATAATACAAACTACACAATATAAATAAGGATTAAGTGTAGGAGTAGAAAAGAAGTAGCGGAGTGTGTGTCAGTAGAGTCATAGGTTATGCCTTGCCGCGAATTGAATATCCCACTCCATCTTAAATTTTACCTACAGTTAATTAACATCCCTTATTTACTCCGCTTGTTCTTGGCCTTTGCAAACATGGGAACAGAATAGATCATTATTTTAGGACGCTCATGTATACTATGTTGTATATCCTTCCATTTGGCGCAAATACATACAAATTCTGGGCAGTGGACACACACGAACATGCTACATATAGCTGGCCATGGGAAAAACATGGCTTTTCCAATTGCACCCCTGTTACCTGCAATCTTTTCCCTTTCGCTTTGTTAATAGTAATAGCAAAAATCAATTTGATTGGAAACTGGAGTCTTTTGAATTGAAATGGTAGGTCAGTGGGGATTATTGGGATTCGCGGTATGATTACACTTTCCCCTTTTCCCACATATGTTAAAATGGTGGCACAGATTATATTTTGCCCTAATTGTGTAATCCGAAGCCTCGTCCCATTACATAATCGAGGTGCACCTAAATTTCGCATAAGAATAACTGGTACACCTAGTTTCAATTGTAGTTTATGCGAGGGTACGCCCGATAGCTCCAGAGAATTTAAAAAATCAGCGGGATATGAAGTGCTCTGTTCTGGGTCCATGATTGTATCTATTGACAAATACTCCTTTATTTCTCCCTGCACCTCTTTAAAAATGTCAGTGTTGATTTTGTTAACGATTTTATATTTTGGTGCAAGAATTGCTCTTGCACACAACTTGTGATCACAATTAAAATTTAGTTGTAAGTCTGGGTAAACTTTAGCAATGAGCTCCACATCATTTTCCACCAAATTACAGACTTTAATGATGATCGGTCGAGTAGTTTAGGCATGAAAGCGTAACAAACAAACAAACAAACAAACAAACAAACAATCAAACAAAAAATTCACATTCGCTTTTATAATATTAGTTAGGATAACCACTATTTAAAGTAGTTTCCCCTAAAAATATATATTTGAGAATTGAATGCATCTAAAAAATATTTGCGATTTGATGTTAAGATATATTAAATTTTATTATATATGAGGATATCAAAAGAAATGAAATAGATCAATAGGGAGATACAGTCATTCCAGGAGCCCAAATGGGTGGTAAGATGCGATGATAATTTTTTTTAAATATGTATTGTAGAAGCATAATTTAAAATATATATCATTATACAATAAGGAATATAAAATCACTCAATAATGGAGCTCTGCAAATTAAGAATCCTAAAAGTTATTTAAACACTTCATTTTACTATATTATAGGAATAAAATTTGAGTCTGAGAATGTATTATTTACAAACGATGAAGATACATAATTGAGAGAATATGCGAAAAGACCTCACTGAACACACCAAACGGTAAAATGTGTCCTAATGGCCACAGGCTCCCCAGCTCTGGTCTAAAGCATCACTCTACTGTTAGACTGGCCTTATGATGACGAGGAGATCGGGGTTCGAATCTTGGTCTTGTCTAATAAGGATGTTTTTTTACTAAATTGTTTCCTACTTTCTTTCCGCGCAAATGCAGATTGATTACCTCTAAAATGCTTCCTTCATCATCCCTATCCAACTAGAGTAAATATCATATATTTGTATAGCTTGAATGAATAATAGGAATGCCAGGCCTCCACCATGGTTCGGATTCCACGTTAAACTGTTGGTCCTCCATTTCATCTCACAATCACCTTACCATTAGACATTAGCGTAAGAGCGTATAACCCGAACGGGTAGTAAGACGTGGTGCTAATAATAATAATAATGCTCTTTAAATAAACTAATTTTTACCAAATAAATCTCTCCACTAATAACAAACAGTTCTAAGAACAGGTAGATGGAACATAAACGTGATGACACATGTCTCCAGCAAACAACGTAACCCGCATGAATGGAAATAGAGTTCAACTTACCTCTTTTTCGTAACCTTTCTACCAAAGAGAGTGCAGCCAATTTAAATAACAAAAACACGCAAGTATGTCCGACTCAGTAGCACTGGAATACAAATGAGCACATATGTGATGCAATAGTTACAACAGTTCTTGAAAAGATCTAATATTGTGCCAATATTATTTAGTTTAAAGGGCAATGTGAAAGCTCTATTTATTACTTTAAGGTTAACCTTTGTGGGGAAGCCCTATTGCCTGCTAAGTGTTATTTAATGTTTTCAAATGTCAAACCACATATTTTGAAACTTTCAGAGAAAGACAGAGTGTAATTTTTTAACGGATTTAATAAAACTATCATTACCTATGTTCAATGTGGGAAAATCTACACTTATTCCTTTTGTGTTCTTAAAAAATATTTCACTCTGATTAGTACTAACATTGGCTTGGTTGGCCAAATTTAGAATACGATTTGCATCAGTGAAATATTCTTCCATTCTCCCTCGAAATGACTGTTCTAACTCATTAAATTTCACCATCTTGGCGCTGTTCCTTGACTTAAGAAGATGTATCCAGTGCTAGCTCTAAATCATTTGAACAAAATCTGAATAATCAGCTACTTCAGTGATTAATTTAAAGCTTTGGTCTTTTAACTATAAGCATAAAGGATGCATTTGACATAAACAAGTGTAAGGAAAACATGATATGAGGATTATAAGATCATTGTTTAAATGAAAGCTTTCCATATACAATGGAAATAAATGGTACGGAACTCCGCACGGACTTTCTCGCTCTATTGTTTAGAAATGGAGATATTTACCCGAAACTCATAATATATGTGACACGAAATAATATACACTAGGAAACCCAAGCATAAATTGCACTATAACTATGTAAACTTTTTTCTTTTAGTCCCAGTTTTAAATTTTATAATTTTATTTTTAAAGAATTAATGTCCTCATTTGTATGTTTGGACCGATAAAAAAGATCAATATTGGGTCCACAAGGGTCAACACTTCAGATTAAAATTTCAACTTCAGTTTAAAATTTTTGACATTTTATTAGGTGTTGCAAATATTCATACCATCGCATTGCTATTAAATTCCTCCAATATAAATTTTGACCAATAAAAAATGTAATTATTAACTATTGAGTCTAAAATGGAGATAGATCCTTGTTGTACAAACATTTCTCCTAAGGGGTTTAAGGAAAAACAACATACACTTTTTGAGAGACTTACTTAAATTTAATTACTTTATGGGATTAGGTAATTATTGCGTTAAGATTTAAGTAGTATCTCTTCACAACTAGAGCTCACAAAATTGTATTAATATATTTGCCAATATCTCAGAAACTGTTGGTTTTATAAAAATATATTTCATATAAAAGTTTTTTATTTTTAATAGCCTTACAATTTAGCAATGAAAAGTTAGTTAGTATCTTAAATAGTTGCGGAGATACAGAAGTTTATGTTTTTGTAAAGTACCCTAAAAGTCATTTTCATGGGAAAATGAGAATAATCAGTTTATTTATAATCTTAATCAACACCTAGATACAAATTTTAATCAAAATAGTTAGAGTCAATTTTGAGTAAATCGATTTTTTTCCTTTTCGCCCTTTATTAAACTACTCTCAATTTTAAGTTTAAACAGACGGCATTGCAAAAACCACATTTTAGGGTTCGGGGGTCATGAAACGTCAATATCCACCAACTCTTCAGGCTAGATTTTGTTTACGTTCGCAATACTCTAACTTTTGTGTTAGAAAAATATATATATTTGCGTATAGCTTGAAAGTTATTGCTTTTATAAAAATATGCTTCATATAAAATATTTGTATTATAAATAGACCTACATATTTGTAACTATAAGTAATTTCATATCTCAAATAGTTAAGGAGATATTCTGAAAAAATATAATTTACGCATCAGACTGGAGCCCTTAAAGACATTTGCCCAAATATTGAGGGTATTCATTTTGTTTAGAATATTTATAAATGTTTATAAATGGAATTTAATTAGAATCGTTTTAGCCGATTTTGAGAAAATCGACTTTTTATCTTTTTGCAATTCCGTAAACTACCCTTAATTTTAGGGTTAACTATCCAATTCCAAAAACTCCTCGGGACAACCCTATGAAAACCCTATATGTAAATTCAATAAAAAGTTTTTCGGCTTCGGTAGGGTGTGGGGGTGGGAAGGGAGTGTCATGAAACATCGACATTCATCAAAATCTCGAGTTCAGTTTCTTTTACGACCTGTAAGATAGCGAAAAGTAAAAATTATAGTTTTAGAAATGGCATATCATTGTTTAAACTGAATACTCAACACTATCTTTAGTTACGAATACTGGTGTAAAATGTTTAATGCCACTAAAAGTGTATATAATGTATCTATAAAATGAAAATCAAAGTGTCGTGTTTTAACATTAAACGCAAATTAACAAGTTTTGGTTTGAAAGATTAACTTCACAATAATAATAATAATAATAATAATAATAGCGTATCTGGGCTATTACAATCTGTGGCTCAATTTGCGGTAGGAATAGCCAGGACAAATTACTATTGTCCAAGGGACACCCGAACATACTAATCTCACAATTTTTTAATTGAGGCTATTTACGGGTACCGCTAAGATGACGGGATGATTATAGTGAGTGTGGAGCCCATGAATATCTTAACTTAGCTTAAATAATGAAACCCTGCTGAACATGTGGATTATTTCCTTTTCGAGAAAAAACCCGTCACCATTCGAGAATCAAGCCTGGGACCTCTATCTGATCACCTATGAGCTCTTACCACTCACTATACTACGGAGGCGGTTGCTAATGTTGACAAGTGAATCAATTGAGAGTCTTACAAAGGTTTACTCTAATTGAGTATGAAAATACTTTAAAATGCTTAGAACAAAAGTTATTAGCAAATACTATTATGTGATGCATCTTGTCTTAATACCCATGCGGCTATTCTCATAACAACACTTTATTACCCACTTTAGTAGCCAAAAGGTCTAAGGCGTCAATCTCGCAATAGACAAGACTGACGATGACGTGTATATTGGTGCTCAAATCCTGGTTGGGTGTACTGAGGGCGGTTTTTCGTAAATGTTTCTTCACTCTCCCTCCATGCAAATGTAGGTACAATTCCTCTACATCTAACCTTCCTAATCCCTAGCACATTAACATAATTAGTAAATAGGTGTATAACCCAAATGGGTAGTAAAACGTGGGTCTAAAATCATTATTGGGTGGGAATGGGGAAAAAATAATTGAGGAAATTGAGGAGGGATAATGATTGTAAAACCATTCAAGAAAATACCCTCATTACACCCGGCCGGGATTTGAGCCTTAACGTTCTTGTCACTGACAGTACAATCTATTTTTAAAGTGACACCTTAGACTAGGAATCCCAAACTTGGGGTCCGTAGCCCCTTTTATGTACCCACATACAACGTGACTCACTTATTCTTACCATACAAGTTATGGAAATATACAATTTAAGGTTATGACACTTATAAATTAGTCGTAATTTGTAGAAATTTAGCAAGTGAGGTTAGTGCACCAAATTTTTACTTTGAACTCAACAGAGATCGATTACCATAAATGGTTAAATTTTCGTACAAAATATGAGCAATATTTGGCGGCACGGATGTGTTTGAAAAGTGGTTTCTCTTATGAAATGGAACATACACCCAACATTACATGGATTACGAACACACATTTATCATAAACTATGAAAGTGACTTCAACACAATAGTTAAAGTTTAACACTCACACTCAAACTCAGTATTTCAAATTTCTATGAAAAATAAATGTCTTAAAATTTTATTCAATATCAAGTTTATTTTTGTTTGTCAGCTATTTTAATATCTGTTACTTAAAGATTGTTACAATAATCCATTTTATGAAATGCGGCCACCTTAGTACTTCAAATTCTCAACGTGGTCCTTTTTATCTAATGAGTTTTACACGCCTTCCTTCGACCATTCGACCACAAACTCAGGTAGAATGTTCATTAATCCTTACTTATTCTATGGCATAATGATTTCGATAGTTCACTGCTGCACGTAGAAAAGTACGCAACATATTCCTATCTTGAGCTAGTTCTATCCAGTCCACCTCATTAAAATCTATCCTAACTTAAGATAGTTCTACCCAGTCCACCTCTCTTTCAGGTCCATCCTAATGTTATCCTCCCATATAAGTCTAGGTCTTCCCAATGGTCTCTTGCCATTGGGTTTACCAGTCAATACCCTGAAAAAAGTTTCTAGAATCTCTTTCGCGCTGCATGTCCTGCCCACCGTTATCTATAAGACTTGCTATCAATATCTTGTGATGAGTACAGTATATTTAACTTGCATTCTTGTATCCTCCTCCATTCTCCCATAATGTCCACTTCTCTCTCTCTCTCTCTCTCTCTTAGCCCCTACTTTTTCTTTTCTGCTCTATTTAAAATCATGCGCGTCTTTCTTCCTTTTTACTCTTCAAATCACTCTTTGTATCTTTTATAAAACCTTTCCCCTTAATTCTCCTTCGCAATATCATTATATTTGCCTTGGCAACTATATCCTTATGTATCTATCTCTAAGTGCGTCCTCTCGCCTTACATACTATGTACTACCTCTTAAAAATTATTTTTACTTTGACGATATTTTTATATTAACTTTTTTTCTTCACACTTTCTATGGTGTTACTTCGAGTATTTTAACACCTCTTTCCACCCCCTATATTTCTTTATATCATTTCTCTCTATTCCTAATTTATGTGCAGTATTTTAATAACGTTTTCTCTACGCTCCTATAAACATAGCTATCTACCCCTACACCCCTTTATCCACCTTCTCTCCCTACATAATTTAATCTATCCTAATTTCTACATTCTTCCATACCACTTTGTTTACTTTCTTATCAGTGCATCGAGGAGTTGTCTCTAAACCTTCTCTAAATGAAAAATGTGACAGTCAAATTAACGGGTAGAGTGTATCCACAAGGCTACCTTATACTATTATTTAGATTGTACAGAATTTCTTAATAAGAGCTAACAGAACTTGGTGTGGTTTTATACAGGCCCGCCACGAAGAGGGGACTATTGGTAGCATGATACTGAAACCGAGACTCCTAGGGCGCCCCATAATAACACATTTAAAAAAAGTTATAGATTAAATAAAATCAAACAAGAATTATAAGCGGTAAAATGCCCATCCATATTAAGGATTAGTGCATGCCCCACCCATCAACAATGGTTTCCTCCGGATGAACTCACTAGCATTTGTCATAATAGTATACATGGTCCATTAGTCTTGTCGTTCTTTTCAAAGCGTTCGGAACTTTTATAGAGTCTATTATATTTTTATTTTTATCAAATTTGGCACGTGAAGAGAGTCAGGTAGTGATTCAAGTTGAATATAAATTTAAGTATTTTATCATGGTTGTAACATTTGTAGTGTTATGTTAGAGATTAATTTGAGTATATTGCTTTTGTTTGGTAATAATTACCAACAATTTAAAAAACTGACAAATATAAATCGAGCACAGATAGAGTAATAAAGGGGGATTTGGGTATCCACCACTGGTAAATAATTTGTGTCCCCCACCTTCAGATTGGAATAAGCTTGTCCTTTCTCGTGGAATAAACTTGTCCCTCTCTAGATGTATTTAATATCAAATATTAAGTTGAAAAATGGACTTGAATCAAATTCCTAATAGTTTCTAGAGGCAATGAATTCTCAAAATGTTAGTTGGAAGAAGAATTACTTCCAATAGCTTATTTAATATATATAGCATCTAATTTTCAAAAGTATTCCAGATAAATAGCTTAAAGGGAAATTTAGATATAAAAAAAAATCTTGAAACGAACCACTCCAAATAGATTGTATAAAAGTATAATTTAAAAAAATAATTCAGATGAGGAACATTCCAAAATATTTTCTGGTAGTACCCTATTTTCAAACATTCGCTTAGGTTCCCCCGATAGAGTTTCGGTCATAGTCCCACAAAACTACATTTTATTTGATAATCTAATTTAACCCCTAGGCAAATAGGTTTTCCCCAGCATTGAAGTAGAATAGAAGAAAGCGAGGAAAGTCCGCGCTTTGTCTCAGGTGTTGGGCGCCGTTTGCGCACCAGGTGGGCCTGTTAGTGTATATATACATAAACTAGATAGCTGTTGCCCGCGGCTTTGCTCGCGTGGAAGTTGATTATATACAAATACGAAAATATACATATGTATTTACAGATTAATTTAAAATATTACGTTACGTTGATGACCATAACTTGACCTCAGATCAAAAATAATGCAAGTCTGATATAAACTTTCACCCCCTTTTTCATCCCTTATTAAATAAAATTTCCAAAATTCCTGAAACATATATTTATTTGTTTTACGTCAATAACCGAAATACAAAATTTTGTTTATGTAACTTTCAAAATGACGGACTTTCATACATATTATCATACATATTATCATACCCTATTTTGACCCCTTTGGAGTGGAATTTTCTAAAATTCTTTCTTAGTGGGTGCCTACATAACAAAATGAATATACAGTCCGAATTTCATGCTTGTAGCCTTGATAGTTTGCGCTCAGCGATGATGAATCAGTCAGTCAGTCAGTCAGGACATGTTATTTTATAAGTATAGATATATGCAGCACGTGCAATAATGTATAGTAGGTCAATATAAGTATTGAGTTAATTAACGGGTACTTTGTAAACAAATCAGTTGTATCAACACAGAGCTATAAACTAAACCAAGGTCAGTCAGTATGCTTAATATAAACCACCCAGCTCTAGAGACTAGACATTTTCTAATTGTATAGAAGGACTAACTCGTATACAAATAATTAATAGCTTCACCTCCTAATCTATCATCCGAACTGAATCGAACCAGTGTCCACTTGATAATGTATACAAGTAGAAGAAGATTAACATAGCCACAGAAAATATATAATTAAACTAAATTTAAATAAACAACTTTAATTTAAATTATATACCTTGGAATTTGTGCAGATTTACTGAGAAAATTTATTTCGGATACCTGTGTAGACCAAGACATCAATAAATAATGTTAAAGTATATTTAAAGGTGTTAGGTTAGGATTTAGATGGAAATGTCTCAGGATAGTAGGGTTGAATGGTGGTTGAGCTAATCTCTAGCAGACTTTAACTTTCTGGTTACGGCTAGAAAACCTATATTCGAATCCCGGTCAGATGTACTGGGGATGTTTTTTAAAAGAGTTCTACTTTCCCTCCACGCAAATGCGGGTACACTTACTCTAAATCCAACCTTCCTCATCCCTAACTTACTAGCGTAATTTATACATATGCGTGTAATCTGAAACGGTAGTAAAACGTGGGGCTAAAAAATAACAATACATCCATGTTTGGGTTAAATACTGGCTATGGCGTGGTGCAAAAGCATTTGTCAAGAGTGAGTTGGAGCTACTTCAAACTCATCCCCGGGAACTATTGATACTGTTATATGAACTAAGCACCTGGGTTGGAAGGGAACGCGTGAAAATGCCAGTGTTTTTTTTTTTTTTTTCAGTTTTTATAGAAAAACTTTTTTTACCAAAATAAATAAAATAAAAACATAGTTTAATTTTATTCACATGTCAATATCAAAAGTTGTTGAATATCTGTCATGAGCTTACCGGTATTAGATGAAAAACTTTTTAAAAAATGAAGAGAAAAAGTTGTCTTTAAATTCCAGGACACCTTCGACAGTGAGATATTCAAGAACTGTTGAGTACATCATGTAAAGAAAATTAAACTGTCTGTTTCTATTATAAAATTATTTGATTTATTTTGACAAAACTATTTTTTTTACATTAAAACTGCAAAAACACTAGCCCTGCGTCCCACCTTTTTCCTTTGAGTTAAAATGAAATGAACATTAAGCCTAAGAATGGAAATCATACATGGTATTTTAAATAAACTCGAGATATATCTTAAATTATATAAAAAAATCGTATTCAAGGGCATACTCCAATTAAAATATAGATCGTTCCTTAGTATCAAATATTTGTTTTTTTCAGACACGTCCAAGTACTCATTTCTTTTTAAATACAGTAATAATTTAAAAAAAAAAGAGATAAAATTTCATTAAACCCGAAATTATTGAAAACAAAGAGGTTCGGTTGGCTAAAAGACTACTAGCGTTGGAATACTGTAGTCGTTTAGATCTTGAATTATTTTAGGGGTGAGGAATGGTGGTATGGGATTAGTTTGTCTCCCTTTCCCCGGTCTGTCGCCATCCAGAATGTAGAGGGGGAGGAGGGGGTGAAAGACAAATTGCGAGGGTTGGGCCAAGGAAAAGACACATGGTGTGCAATAACTGAAGAACATTGTACCCCAATTCAGAGTCTCATCCCCCCCCCAAACCAAAGGGTTTTCTTCTTCCCATGAGAATATGTATGGGTTTAGCCGTCGTTTAGAGCTAAGGACAGTAGTGAACTTCTCACAAACACTTGAAACTGTCATTGGTGAAATAAATAGAAATTTACTCTCAGCATCAAAGGGATAGAAAATTTTAAGTACCACAAATATCTATAAAAATACTTTAAATTTAAATAAATAACGTAAATTAAAAATTATATTATACATTTTATTAAATTTAATGAATAATACTTTTAAAATAATTATAACTTTTATAAATATAATTGTTATTTTTATAAAAATAGTATCATATGTCTAATAAAGGAAATTACATTTTTATGACTATAATAAACGATTTTGATTAAAATTCGTAACTATAAATTATAAATAACATGTATATCTTCATTTTCCCGTGAAAATGATTTTAGGGTACCTTACAGAGACGTAAATTTCCATAACTCCGCAACTAGTTTATCTACTAAATAGCTTATCATCGCAAAATTTTAGTGCTATTAATAATAAAAATATATTATTTGAAATATATTTTATAAGATATACCAATAGTTTCTGAGATATTGGCAAATATAGTCGTACAATTTTGTGAGCTTTAGTTGTACAGAGATAATATTAAAGTTTTAACATAATACTTCTCTAATGCCATAGAGTAAAGTAAGGTAAGTGAAAAAGTTAATTTTTTTTTCTTTAACCTATTTAGGGAAAATTTTCTATATCTCTCTCATTTAATACTCAATAGTCAATATTTACCTTATTTTATTTGTCAAAATTTATAAATAAGGAATTTGATATAAATGCTATGACCTGAGGATTTGCAACCTCTAATAAAATATTGAAATTTTTAGCTGGGAGTCGAAATTTTTAATACGAAAGGATGACCTTTGTGGACCCAATAACAATATATTTTTATTCGTCCTAATATACTAATGAGAACTTGAATTATTCCTTAAAATTAAAATGATAAAACACAATACTGAGAGTCAAAAAGCTGTTTATGTAAATATAGCTCAATTTGTGTTCTGATTTGCTGTTTAGTTTCATATATATTACGTGTTTTGAGTAAATATTTCCATTTTTAAACAATTGAACGAGAAATTCTAAGTGGAGTTCTGTACCATTAATTATATATGTATATATAATTAATTATATATTATATCATTATTATGATTAATTATATATATAATGACATTATATGAGAAACATTATATTGTCATCATTATTTACAATTTAAATAATCTTTTATGTATTACGCTATTCAATCAAATTAATAATATTTTTACTCCTTTCAAGATTAATTTGGTGTGATTGAATTGATTACTAGTTTTCTCTTAAAGAATATAAATATCAATTGATTATATTTAAGAATAATTAAAACATATTCAGGCGTTTTTATATGAAAATATTATGATATTATTCATTAAAAAAGTGATAAAATATTGTAAATTTTAAAGCAGAAAGTTTACAATTTATCGGTGATAAACGTGAACTGATTGTACTAACAAATACTCCATGTAAAGAACACATTTGGATTTAATGGCTTATTTTGTAGCTATTAAATAATATTCCAATATAAGTATATAAATTAGAGCTGTCAAATATAAGTCGTATTTAGGTGATATTTATCCTATTTCACGAGTAATATCGGTCAAGTAGATCAGCAGGTGAAATCTACTATCTTTTTCCTATTAATTTGCTTATTTGAGCTAGGCTGATTATTGTATGCTCAATTTTCATAGCTAGAAAGGTGATTAGGGATAGAAAGCACACTAATTAAATTTAAGATAAAATGATGACAAGTAAGAGTTTTAAGTAAATGGTTATGTATAATAATTACCTCATTACAGTCAGTCACAATATAGCCCCAACCTCCCAACTCAAGGTGCGCAAATATGGCCATTCGAAAGCACCTTCACTAAGAATTTGAAAAACAATTCCCTAAGAGTCTACCAAATAATCTACTTGGAGATAATCTTCCCTAAGAGTATGACAAACATTCCATTCGGAGGGAATCTTCAAAAATAATCTTTATCACTGGTCATTGAGCCATTCCTCCAGATTTAAGATCTATAACATTATCTGCACAGAGTCTGAAACACTACTTACGTGTTCATCCCCAGAAGTCATGTTTTGTATTATGTTTTAAAATATCAGTTGAGAACTTAACACAAGTAAGATATAAATTTCCATACAATTACTGCTCAGCAGCGATGGGTCACATGATCCAAAAGATGTTATTAGCGACAATGTTCAAATATAGGATCACTCATTAATTCAAAATATATATTATATATGATATTACCATTAAAGATCAAACATTATTTATGATATAATTAAAAAGATAAAAAGGTTAAGGGGATTTACTTTATAAAAAATATTGTGTGAGTAGACGGTAATGAAATTTGTTTTGAAAGTTGTATTTTTATTTTCTAGGGTTAGCCGTTTGTAATATCCTTATAGCCTAAAGTGATAGCGTGCAAGTGGTTAAGTAGCCCAGGCTCATTATATGGTAAAAGGTATTGTCGTGAGCTTGCCTGCCAGATGTGATGGCGGTTAGAGACCGCTATTGAACTGTTGTCATTGTTGCATGGATGAGAACACCATAGATTCACATGTTCCCCTAAGTTCCACACGCAATGGCTTAACAATAAGCCATCAGACAAATCTTGACGTTAAGATACCTCTGGGTGGTGGAGCTCTTTTTGGCAGCTCAGAACCTTTCACGCTTTGACTGAATGTATATAACACAAAATGGATTTAGGTATAAAACCGCAAACAAACTTTTCCTAACATATACTCTTGAGAATATTGACCGGATCATGTATAAAAGGTCCTTATAAATACATTCTGAAAAGCTATTATCACATATTAATTGAATTCAAACCCTGGGCATTTGATTTAGTGTACAACCAGTTTAGCTCTCCAGTTTATTATCAATATTCAAGAAGCATTTATTGATATTTTTATAAACAATCTACAGATATATGTGTTATCTAGTAATGAATGTAGTTTTATTTTATTTGCGGTATCTAGCGTGAACTTTCTGAATCTACTGATTATATAAGCAAATGAGAATTTTAGCGAGCAAAAGGGCTTACCGATTATGACGGGAAAGGTAATCTTCTAGGGTTAGTTTATAATGCCACAATCGACATGGGACGTAACGAATGGCTTTACTTCCTTTCCGAAGGAAGTTGTGCTAAGGATTTTTATCGCTCAAGAAAAATCCTTCAAACCGGGATGGGCTTAAGGCCACGATCATTGGGTCTTGATGCAAACACCCAAAGACCATCGAGGTCAACTACAACGAATGTAGAATATTGTGAGCAAACGCAATAAGAATGTATTAGATGGTGAAAAGGAAATGGTTGATTACATCATTTATTATTAATAATAGCACCGCGTATTACTACCCGTTTGGGTTATACGCACTTGCGCTAATGTGTAATGGTAGAGTGATTGCGAGATGAAATGGAGGACCTACAGTTTAACATGGAATCCGAACCACGGTGGAGGCCTGGCATTCCCCAATACATCATTTAAGTTGCAGGAATGAGCCAAGCCAAAGGTCCTGAGGACACCTATTTGTTAAATATCATACCTAAACTTTTTTTAATTCGTAATTGAGAGTTACATTAATATTAATTTTTTTCAGGAAAGAAACCCTCTATATCTACTAACACCTCCTAATTAAAACATTTTTCAATCACTCATTATCTGACTTATAGATTATCATTGAAAATTGTTTTGAGGAATTCGTTAACGAGCACCCAAAACAAACATTCTGAAGTGATAAGGCAACGATAAAATTTGACATCCACTCAAAAACTGTGAAGTTATATTCTTTCCTTTTATTAAAAAATACGGTTAAAATTGATCCCAATTAAATTATATTTTTAGAGGTACTTATCTTTACTTGGCTCTAAACACTTTGAGATACCTTATAATGATCAAAAAACTAATTAACCTTTCATCTACTTGAGTTATCCAGTCGAAACGTGAACTAAATACACATAAGTGTGTGAACAATATGTGTTAATGTTCTCAGATGGATCAAAGCTTACACAAGACGTATATATGTATTGTTAAATGTGAGGAGGAACTTTCCAGGGATCATTGTGTTTCTATGTCAATAATTAATTTACTCCTTACCATCTTTTTAGCTATTGACTTCTTTGGAGCAAATTACTATTCAGTGGGTCAGACATTTAGTTAATAATAAATTTGTTAACGAAGGTTCTAATTTGTTTCAGTGGTGTCTTGATAAATGTTTGATTTGTTCCAAACAAAGATTCGGGACAAAATATTGGCAAGTGTTTAAAAGATATTATTCTCAATTAAACATACTTTAGAAGTCACACATGCAAATGGAACGACATTGACTTAGTTTAAATTTCTTGAAAAATGTATTAACTCAATCTATAGACAATATGTGTGATAAATGTAAAGGAAAGATTAATTTTCAACATCTGTATAGCTAAATCTAGTCTCTAGTTCAAGATGATAGTGAAGTGAAAATATTTTGTCTAAAGAAAACAGAATTAGTTAAAAATCGCTATTTTCTTAACGTTGATAACAATATAGTATATGTTTATGAATAAATCAAAGTAATAACAACTTCAGCGTTTGATTTGTCCAAGGTGTCACTCTTGCATTACACAAGAATGCACATGAAGGGTAAATATGGGTTCGAATCACAGTCGGGTGGACTGAGGGTATTTTTCCTTCTCTGATCATACATTCTACCTCCACAAAAATGAGGGTACACGTCCTCTAAATCCAACTGGCTCATCCCTATCACCTTAGCGGTATTAGTACGTAAGCGTGTAGCCTCAACGGGTGGTGAGATGCGGTGACATAGTAGATAAATATAAATAAATTTCGAGTTAAATAAGTTTATTTTTACTTTTGTGGGTTATCATTATCTACTCGTATTAAACCACATAAAGATAAGAAATCAAATAAAAATATTATTTATATAAATAACATGTACTGTACCTATCTATAAACTAATTTAATAAGAAAGAATTTGGTCCAACTTTCTTTATCTCGGACACATTCCTACAATAATAAATCTTACTTCTGAAAACATTTTTGTCTGCACTGGTTTATGTTAATTTAGGTATAACTAGGATGTATGAATTAAATAATGATTGTTTTACTTAAAAATGCTGAGTTCAATTAAAATTATTTAACGGTTAATATAAATATACCTCTAAGGAACTATTTATTTCCATGAAGTTAATATATATATATATATATATATATATATATATATATATACACGTGTATATACATATATATATATATATATGAGAGAAAGAGAGAGAGGGTTCAATTTAAAGTACAACGCGATACTTTAAATCCTTAATGAAAATAAACATGTATATATATATAATTATAAATAGCAATGCCTTTAATTATGATTGAATACACTTTATTCCCTAGGTAGTAAGCTCTATGACTATAATGTACAATTTGTTCACAACTTTAGCTTAAATTCGCTTAAAAATTATTCAGAGAGTGTTAGAAACACCTATTATTTTTTATTGTGTGCCAAAATAAGAAAATGCTCACACCAACTTATGACTACTGAATCAAACTAGAACAATACCTCTATTAATTTTCATTGGTAAGTGTATGTATACAAGTTTTCAACTGGTAATTCCGATATACCTCGGTATCTTTCAAATCAAAGAACGTTTAATCGTGTGGGATTAAATGTTTTATTTTACTAAAAAGAAAAAGGAAATGTTCAAGAAGACAAAAATGAATTCTGGTATCGGTTTACCGTAAAAGGAAATCTTTTTTAGATGTTTATTTACTGGATGTCGAAAGTTCATGAAAATTTTAGGTTCAGGTAAATACCTTTAAAAGTCCTAGTTAATTGTTTTAACGATCTTGTCTAGTAATTAGGAAAATACCTGCAGAGCTAAATGTGCTACGGCTATCTGTACAACTTGAATTAATGTTCGAGAAAGCATATTCATGCAAAACATCTCATATTTAATATAATGTTAGTGTTATCAATCAGAATGAAACTTCTCAGTTATTGCTTAGTTCAGTTTAAGCAAGGTCCTATCGAATTTCTGCTTTGGTTTTTAGAATAATATGTCATTATTTTAAAAGTTGTATACAAATAGTTGTATCTAAGCATAGAAAATTACCTTTATGAGGAAGGCTAGGCCAAGGGTTGATGTGATACATTGTTTAGATGTTGGCCTTTATTCATTCATTATTAGTATATAAATGACCACTTCTTGATATCTGAAATGGTTACTAACGTAGTCTAATATACGTTTGGAACGATTTTACTGAAAAAATTAATATTTTAGATCGGTAAGGCAGGTAGTTTCTCATTTACAACCATTAACTCTAGGCTTACTACATTCAACAACCGATCGTTGCCATTCATTAAGTAAGGATGGAAGGGCACGTGAACTAATGTAAGTACTTTTTTTTAACACAAGGTTTTTTTTTGTCTAAAATAAATAATTTATTACTCGAGTATAAATATTTAGTTTAATTGGCTCCACATAGCTATCCAAGCAATTTTAGAATATCTGTCATAAGTACAGTTGCATTTGATGAGAAACTCTTTGGATTTAAGAAAATGTCCGAGTAAAATTATATGATGACCATGAACAATATTTAAGAATTTTTGAGAAATAATTATATAAAATCAAATTAAACGTATCTACTGAACTACAAAATAACTGATATTAATTATCGATGAGAATTTCAAGATAGAGAAGGACTTGATTGATAATCTTAAATATGTATTCTAATTGATAGGTCCTTAACTTCTCTCTGGAGTGCCTCGATGAAGAGTATGAGCATTTAATTTAAGAATTACTTATATTAAAGAATTTCTAAATTACTCTACTTAATTTATTATATGTAATCTATACTAAAATCCAAATTTTAGCTGTTAAAATATAAATATGATTGAGTATCCATAGGAATGATGAGATTCCATATATGTATATATATATATATATATATATATCTAATTATATATCTATCCACATATATACATGTATATGTGGATAGATATGTGCATTCATATATAATGCTTACATAAACTGTTGTCAACGTTCTTACCGAAATCTAGTCACGCCTAAGCTCAGTTAGTATACTAATTTAAAATGTTCTCGGTTGGATTCCCAGAATGGCCGGTGAATTTATCAGTAATTAAATTGGGGTTTACTCTTTCACAGAGATTAGTTTACGTCTGGGGAATTGGTAATTGTATCTGACGGAGAATTAAGTTTGTTTCAAATCAATTTGTTCATAATTTAAAGGTCAAATAAACGTGATAAATAAAACTGACCACAGCCGATAATTTTTATTACATTTGTACGCTTTATTGTCTAATTAAGTTTAGATTTAAAATATTAATTTAAAATATATTTGTTTTAAAATAATTATTTACTTTTTACACACTATTTAAAATCAATGCTGATCTTAATAGTAAATTATAAAACAAAATGTATGTAAATTATTATATTAATAAACAATATTGACACTAAATATAATTTTAATGTAAATGGCGGAAACAAATATCCATCCAATCCCTTTAGGGTAAAATGTTTTGTTTATTAATTTAGTGTAAAATAGTTTGTTCAATATACTATTGAATATTTAAATATAGAAAGTCAATTGAAAAATATTTTAGTCTTGAATATGTCCTAGACTGAAACAAATTTGGAAGCCCTGACCTAATCACACACATACAAATATATACATACATACGTGAATAAATATTAATATATATATATTAATATGTATATATATATATTAATATGTATATATTATATATATATATATATTAATATGTATATATATAAATTATCTGTGTACATGTTATCAATTAATTTATGTGACTAGGTTAGTATAGTGGAAATTCATGTAGTACCTACACCAATAAACATTAACACAAATGAGTGCAGACTTCTTTACTTTAATAACTTGGAATGCCAGGTCTCCACCGTGGTTCGGATTCCACGTTAAACTGTAGGTCCTTCATTTCATCTCACAATCACCCTACCATTACACATTAGCGTAAGTGCGTATAACCCGAACGGGTAGTAAGACGCGGTGCTAATAATAATAATAATAACTTCAATAACTAATTACATTTAAAAAGTTATATAACTATTATAACTATTTAAAGACTCGGATCTGTCATATTGGCGTGTTGTTTGAAAATTTTATAAAAAAACTTAGCACAAAACAACTTGCATTATTGTTGTACTGTTTATCCCATTTCATGATACTTTGTAACTTCACCTCACTCATTACCCCTTTCACCAACTTTGGTTGATATTGTACCACATTTGTAAACATCAGGATGATTACTGTTAGGAAACAACTTGTCATTCGCGCACCCATGTATACATACACGAAGACGTATAAACATGTATTTTTCAGTACTGGGAGGAGAGGGAGTTTTTTTCCTAAGGGGAAATCGTGTTTTATAGGTAGTAATTTGTTGGTCTATTGTGTCGAACTTGGTTACACAACTGTCACGTCAATCGAAACACGCTCTTTCTTTTGTTCTTTCTTTACCTTTGTTGTTGTGTGAGAAGTGATGAAGTTCATTATTATAATGTACTTACTAACTTTTATTATTAGTTAGCATATGATGATATCAAACTCACTCCAGTAATTCGCTGCCATTAATTGGTATCATTTGGACCTCGTTGGTCTCGGTCTAAAGTGCTCGTTTCTGGATCCGAGTTTCTTGGGTTCAAATCCAGCTTGGTTGATGGACTTTTCTTGCAGAGTTTAAATCCTTAGAACAACTTCCTTCAGAGTGGAAGTGAAGCCATCAATCCCTTTTTGATTTCGGCATATAAAAGAACCCTGGAAGTTATGTTAAATTACCTTTCATGGCAAAATTGGTAAACCCTTTCACTCTTGCCCATAGAAAGTCTCGTTTGCTGATATAACCAGTTCTTTCTGAAAGTGCACTTTAATTGTGTCAAATAAATAATTAATATTAACCAGCTTATTTCTTTCTCAAAATAAATGATTTAAAACTAACTCCTGTGTGCGCTAATTTTAATTAGAATCAACCAGTTTATACGATTCTCAAAACAAATTATATCACTCTCACTCCTGCAATGCACTGGTTCCAGTTGAGCAATAATTATATTTTTTAAGGTTTGAAACCTTTATAAAACATCAAAAAAAGGACATGTAGTCTTCCGCCCTTTTTTATTCATTATCTTTGTAATATAATTTGTTGTTGGCGTTGTTGCTAAGAAAATTTGTAAAAGTTCAAGGTTTAAATATACAAATGTTATAACATTTCTATAATATAGCTCATTTCCAACAGCACTAATTTTAATTAGTATCAAATAGTTGATGTGCATCTCAAAATAAATGACAAAAGTTTCTGATCACTCAGTTCTAGAATACCAATCACCATAGTCCTAACTAAAGCTTAATGATATTTTAAAACATATGTAACTGGTATTCTTTACTTACTTGTTATTAATAAATAATAAATTGGCTTATAATTATCTAGGATACATAAAAATATCACATTAATTTAGGAGGTACACAAACTAAGTAAATTTAAAAATGATTGATTAATGTTATTGTGTGTAAAGTCGTGCCTAACTCAAACAACTATCTGAATTGTTTGTTTTGTTTTAGGGAATTAACCACTTTCAAGATATGAAAAATGTGCATCATGCATTAATGAGGGAAAAAATTTGTAAATTGCTAGAAGCACGATCATTTAATATTAAATTAACCACCTCCAGTACCTGAATGATGTAAGGCGTCACTCTCATGTTTGACTGGCTTGCTGATGATGGGGAGATCGGGGTTAAAATCTCGGGTCAGGTCTACTGAGGGTGGTTTTTCATACATTTTTTACCACTCTCCTTCCACTCAAATGCAGTTAGATTACCTCTAAAATGCTTCCTTCTTCATTCCTACCCCATTAAAATATTGATCATAGATCCATACAATCTGAACAAATAGCGTTGATAATCATAACAAAAATTACTCACTCTATGGAATTAGGAACTCAAAAGTTCATTGCCGTATTTACTAAAGTATGCCACCTATCTCTAGCTTGAGCTAAATCCATCCAGCCCACCTCACTACTCCCTATTTTTATAGTATATTCTTATGTTATCCTTCCATCTGCGTCTAGGTCTTCCAAATAGTACCTTCCCATTGGGCTTACCAGTCAATACCCTAAGCAAAGTGCTAGAATCTTCAATTCACGCTGCATGTCCAGCCCACCGTAATCTATGAGACTTTACTATCCTAATAATGTCTTGTGATGATTACAGGATATGTAGCAAGTGATTACGTAACCTCCTCCATTCCCCAGTAGCCTCATACCCTTCCTAAGCCTCTTGATTTCTAACACTATAAATTTGTTTTCGTCATGTAAGGTAAGAAACTACGTTTCACATCCATATAGAGCAACCGGTAAAATTACTGTTTCGAATATTCTGAGTATTACATTATTTTTCAGCAAGTGAGATATTAATAACTTACTGACGGAGTAGTAGCATGCATTTC
Source organism: Timema cristinae (assembly GCA_039000515.1). Classification (NCBI taxonomy): domain Eukaryota; kingdom Metazoa; phylum Arthropoda; class Insecta; order Phasmatodea; family Timematidae; genus Timema; species Timema cristinae. The sequence continues at coordinate 49,876,889 of JBCFYV010009882.1, forward strand.
CCGCATGATGCATTATTTTCCTAATATATATTCTAATATATATTTAATTGTATATATATATATAGTTAAAATATACCTGGAATATTATATTTCAACAAGTCCATCATAGACTTTGATTAAAAATTACCTTAGGCATGGTAATACTATAATTTAAAATAATCATAAGATTTAAAGTGTTGCTCATAAAATCAGATCCAAACATTTTCTCTTGATTCAAGAAACCAGTTATAAATAAAACACACTAATAGTGCTAACCACACAAAAAGTTTAGAGATGTGTTATATATTCTGAGCTATTCTTTTTGAATTCATTCACAAAATGCTTAAGAGATTTCATTTCAGGAACCAAAGTTCATTATATAAATTCGTTTGATCATATTGATTAAACACTTAATATTTAACGTTATATAAATTATATGGGTTGCGTTGGATTAATGTAAATAGAACTAACTTAATCCAAACTGATAAGCTCTGTACCTACCAGAGTATTATTATTAGCACCGCGTCTTACTACCCGTTCGGGTTATACGCAACCAGAGTATTAGATTAAATTGAGAGGGAAGGGGACTTTAGTTAAAAGTCTGTATTTTGGTTTTTGTTATAACAAAACGCTCTTTTGGCCAAAGTAAATAAATTATTGCTTCATTGGATACATTTATTTTAACGTTCTATACAGTAATCTAGACTTTATTTTTTTAATATTTGCCATAGATATCTTGGAATTCGACAAGACCTTTTCTCTTCAATTAAAAGTTTCTGGTAAAATGACAACGTGCTCACGATAAATTAATATTCAAGAATCGTTGACATTTCTATATTAATAAAATTAAAATAAAAGTGTATATATGAGCTAATGAAAAGTGTTTCACTATAAAAAAAACTGCAAAAATAGCGACCTCTTCTTCTTTTCCCTCGATTAGCCACCAGTGGCGTATTCTGAGAGAGTTAATATGTACGCTGTACTCTAAAAGCCACAGGGGGATTCGTGGACTGAAGACATTTAACTACTGATGGCCAAACCCGCCGCGGTGGCGTAGTTGTCTAACGTGCTTGTCGTGTTGAGCTCTACTGATGAGGACGGGGAGATCGAGGTTCGAATCTTGGTCGGGTGAACTTGGGGTGGTTTTTCCTAAATGGTTTTCCACTCCCCCTCCACGCAAATGCGGGTTCACTCCCTCTAATTCAACCTTCCCAATTCCTAATCCATTAGCGTAATTAGTACTTAAAGAGTATAACCCGAACGGGTAGTAAGACGCGGTGCTATTATTATTATTATTATTATTATTATCATCATCATCATTATTATTAATATTATTATTATTATTATTATTATTATTATTATTATTATTATTATTACTGATGGCCAAGAAGTTCAAGGGATTCATCCCATGGAAATATTTGAACACGGGTGCCTCTAATCCAAAACAGTGTTTCTTGAGCACTTTATCCTTACTCATATGCTATCTTGGGGAATTTTGCCCCCCTACTCCTATCTTCTCTAAGTTTCAACTTATCCATAGCTTTGTTTGAACATCAACCTTTACATCATACTACATATTCTGACTTCATAAAAGAACCCGAACTATGTACAAAACACACCAAATTGTTAAACTACCGATGATAATCATACACTCAAATTGTAATGAAATATAAAATTTCAGCACATTGCAGATCATAGTAATACCCACATAATCAGATATCTAAATAAAAATGTCGGGGCTAAGAGTTGTATGACCACATTCCTAATTGGATAAGAATGGCATCTAGTGGCGTGCCGTCATTGGACTAGTAGGAGTAGGCTAGTCCCCAGATATTTTTCCTTTATCTATTTTGAGTTAAATTTCCACGGGAAATAAAATCTATCTGAGTCTCAATTTGCGTGTCAATACTGGACGATATTCTCGCTATTTTTGCCCTTCCCCTGTCCCCCCTTCCACCTATAGTGACAATACACTCAAATCAGAAGCGCTGTCACAATACTCAATGATATTTGCACGACCCCCTTCCCCTCTCAATTCTACTAACATCGGAAGCGCTCGAGTCTTATCGGCTCTTACCGGGGAGACCAGTTGAAGCTAGAGATGGGAAAAACCAATGTAAAGAGGGAAAAATTGCTCCTTCAGTGGAGAAGGAGCAATCTAATACTGCTCCACAGTTGGACCTGTTCCTTTTACCTGCTCCTTCTTGTCACAGTGACAGTATTCGTACCTATTTCCAGCCTAGTATATTTTTAGCACTGCATCTACTGTCCGATCGAGTTGTACGCATTTATGCTAACTACGCCAATGTGTTAGAGATGAAAATAGTTGATTCTTGAGAAAGTGAACCCACATTTGTTCGGAATGAGAGCTGAAAAGTTTAGGAAAATCACCCTCAGTGCACCTAACCGGAATCGAACCTCAATCTTCCTGTCATCAGCAGTCCAGTCCAGAATACGAGAGTGAATTCAGAGACCAGAGGTTGGCAACCTTTTTGATATTGTGGGCCATATGGGCTTTAAAAAAAGTTTTGCTATTTTGAAAAAAGTAAAGCAAAAAAAGTTCAATTTTATATTTCCCATGTAGTAATTAGTTATTAAGTCCATGTTTTGAACAAATTGTTTGCTAAATATTTTGTGGGCTAGATAAAATCAGTCGGTGGACCGTAGTTTGCTGACTCTTGCCTTAAATCATTTTATCACCAAACGGGTCCCTTCAATGTCAATAATCAACGTAACATATTATTGTGAGAATACATCACATACTGTGTTTGTATTGTGGAAATAATGTTTTAGTACTAAGAAAGCTTTCCCCTTCAAAACTCGTTTGTGACTCCCCAAACCAACTCTAAAATAGGCCTATAATAAATAAGTAAGGTTGCGCTGGACCTGATTTCAGCGCTCTGACAAGAACACAAAAAGAATCCACTTCCTTTCTACTGTACGACTGCTCCAAAATATCTCCGGGGCATAAAGGAACAAGGTTGCTCCGGACCTGTTACAGCGTTGCCTGTGACGACGAACAAGTTTACTCCTAACCTGTTACAGTGCGTATTTGATCATTGGACCAGTGACAAAAAAGAACAGCTCCTTTTGTTTGTCAGGAACAGGTTGTGAATGTGACGTCAGGGGAGCAGTGACAAAGGAGCAGGTTGTGATTTCACAACCCATCCCTAGTTGAAGCCAGCCTAGTCCGTCTATATAATAAGATATATTCCGTTCACGATAGGTTTTTACCTGGATGACAGTTCGAAAATCATATGTTTAGGTTTTGGGTTGCCAACACTTGTAAAAGATCACAGTTTTGTTATAAATGTAAACATCTTTAATTACCTCTTATATAGTACATTTAAAATAACGCAAACTTAAGTTTTATCATACTATTTCATTTTTTTAAATAATTTCTTTTCATCCAACTCGAAACAATATTATAAACATAATTAAAAGTACTTATTTTTCGTTTTGGAACGTTGCTGATTTTGTGTAATATAGTGCACATATCAATATCTTTTAATACAGGCTAAGAGAAAATTATTGTCATTTTTTTACATACAATAAATGATTTTATGATTATTTTATCATATTTTGTAATATTTAACTGAATAAAATATTTTCAACAACTGCGTGTCTGCATCATTATAAAAAACTTTTACCGTTATGTTCAATCATATGGTTTAGATTCGTCAGTGGCCATTTTGAAGCTATGTTCGTTAGAAGTTTTTGTGAAAGTAGTATTAATATTTTTTTAAGGGGAATAAAGCTATAAATAAACTTTGTGTCCGACCTCAAATAAATAAATAATATTGGCTTAAATTACTGTGGTTAACTGTCAGATTAATATAGTACCATCTGTTTTCATTACAGCCATCCAAAGTGATAGATGTCAGCTGTTGGCTTAGTGATATATTAGGGATTACTTCTAGTAACATTTAGAGCGGTCATCCAGGTAAACTTAGCTCGTGAATGACTTATATATGCAAACGCTTGGCGTTCTGTCACAAGTAAATGTAATTTTTGTTTGCTTCTTATAAGTGGTAGTGTTGTGGTTAAGCTTATGTAATTGTTCCCATTAATGAAATATATGTTGTGAAGTGTTAAAGTGTTCGATTGTCAATTTAGTTTGACAGGGTTTGAAAGTGTGAAATATGGAAGGGGACTCAGATTTGGAAATTGTTACCTCACAACAAAGCTTGGGGAAAGGACCTGAGCCAAGTAGCAGGGTTAGTGAAGGTAGTTAATTGGGGTGTATCAGTGCTGATTACCTTTCGCAATGCTGTGTTCTCGACCGATTATTCACAGTTTCGTCTGGAGCCCTCACTTTTGAATAAAAGCAGCAAATAATATTGACATTTCTGCTAAAACGAAAATGAAAGAATATATACGTCATTTAAAAACAAAATATTATACTTCTTCAAAATGGCTAACTGCATGCAAATCAAGAAACAGGATGTAGTGTAGGCATAGTGTGTTGTTCGAAATAAATCAGGGAGTGTGGAATAATAACGGCCTTTGTGATATAAGCAATTATTCCAAAGCCAAGATGCGCCATGAAAAGACTCACTCACACCTATCCACAGTTACTAGATTAAAAACTTTCGGGAAAAACATAATAGATTTTCAACTGAGTGAGCATAAAAGGCTAGACGTTTTTAGACATAATGCAGAGGTTGGTTCAAACCGGGAACTAATGATCCGATTAATTGATTTGTGCTTTTTTTTGGCTAAACAAAATCTGCCATTCAGAGGTAACGACGAATGGGAAGATTCCCTTAACCGAGGAAACAACATTGAACTAATGCAGTTACTTTATAAATATGATAATAAATTTGATTTTTATCTCGAGAGCGGGGGGGGGGGGGGCGTTTAAAAGAACCTCCAACAAAATTCAAAACCACATAATTTAATGTGCTGGTGATTAATTTCGGATAAGATTAAGTCAGAAATAAATGATGCCTTTTTTTCTAGCAATAGTGTTGGACAAACCTACGGACATTGCAAAGCTCTCTCAACTTTCGACAGTCTCTCTATATGTGAAATATGGTAACATTTATGAAAGATTTATTCATTTTTCAGGTGTCAGGAGTGATCGCACCGCAATTGTTTTAAGTGAGCATGTTTTTCGAATCATCTCTCATTTTAATTGTGAGCAAAAACTTGTAGCACAAGCATATTATGGAGCCGCTGCATTTTCTGGGCATAGAATGGTAAACAATTGTGAAAATAAGTTGCCTGGATGCACTCTTCATCCACTGTTATGCTCACATTCTCAATCTTATTCTTTCTCAGTTTGTGAATCATATAACAGAATGCAAGATATTTTTAAGACATTGAGTGACATCCCAAATTTATTTTAACGTTAATCGAAACAAATTAACTCTCTTAATCAATCTGAGTTAAAGATGCAGTTTCCAACAGTTGCCAGTACAAGGTGGAATTACAATTCTAGAATTGTGAACACGGTAAATGAAATTAAAAGAGAACTCACACAGTTTTTTTGAGAATATTGCTGAAAATCCAGCTAGTTGGGATACTGATGCTTCCATGACTGCTAAAGAGTATGTTTCATCATTGATAAATATCAATTTAGCCTTTCTACTGAAAGTTTTCAGCGACATTTTTTTCTCTCACTGACACATTATTAAACATTCTTCAAACCAAAACTTTCGATGTGAAATACTGCATTGATAAAGTAAAAGAGACGATTTCCCACCTCAAAGATGCTAGAAAAAACTTTGAAGAAAAGTATAAAAAACTAGAAGATGATGACAACGTGGAATCGCCTAAGAAAAGACATAGGGAAGATGACTTATTGAATCCCAGAAATAAATATGTGCGTCTTTTTAATGAAATTATTGACACCATGTTTGGGCAAATGGGGCTGAGGTTTCAAGATCTTAATGAGCTGCAATTTATTGAGCTGCTAGATTTAAAAAAAATTAAGATCTTCTAATCTCAATTTCCTGACAGTTTATTTTTGTCACTTCAGTCAAGCTCCGATAGTCTTTTCAATTATGGTTGTTTTCGGAGTGAATTTGTTTACAGACTATTGGACTTTTCAGACAAGACTGTGACTGAAATTAGGAAGTTCCTGGAAGAAACAGACTTAACAGAAGAAGCGTTCTACGAAACATATAAATTATGTTGATTGTTATCAACAATTCCAGTGAGCACATCCACTGTTGTTTGAAACTTATTAAGACAACTGTGCGTAACACCCAGTGTGAGAATAGGCTCTCCACACTTTCCCTGTTGCCAGTTGATAAAGGCTTGCTAGATTAACTGCAGAGTCAAAAATCATCCTATGACTCTCTTATCAACAAATTCATTGAGAAAGGTGACAGAAGGATCGCATTAATATATACACAAATAGGCACGATTCCAATATTATTTTTTATTTACTTGTTTACTTGTGTATTTGTTTATTTTTACTAACGTTTTTGTTTAATTTATATATTTTATTTATGTATTTGATTGTTTGCCCCATGTCTAAATATTGTGAATCGGTCGAAGGGAGTTAAATTGCTCAAGTTATGACCTGTAAGAGTGTATTTGCTAAGCTACATATTTTATATTATATGGAGAGTATTCCTCTTTAACCCCATTAATTAAAGGTGTCCTCGAACCTAGTCCTGTTTGAGAAAAGTCATCGCACGCCACTGGAAATACCCTATTCAATTCGAAGAGTATAATTAAATACATATAGTCCATACAGGTAGAGTTTTTTTTTTTTTTTTTAGGTATTTAAGGTGCACTCTCTGAGCCGAGTGATTATATCAGCACAATACTTTTAAACTAACTTAAATATACAGACACAGCATACAGAACCCCGCTTTTTAATTCATCACTGTGAAAGGGGAAATGCAAATTTTACCAATGATACTTATTGAACCATGCTGGGAAACAAACCTGGAATTCTTAGCTCAGTGGGCAGACACGCTACCAACTGAGCTAAGGGGTAGGACTCACGCAAAACCAAACAAAAGTACATAAAAAGAGTAAAATTAAGTATTACATAGATCAAGCATCCATAATATATTGGTAGGAGGAATAGTATGGATTTTACAGATCACGTTGCAATAGTTAAGGGCTTAAACCTCTTTATAAATCCTAATGTACCTCACATAATGCTCCCTGGAAACAAACGAGCCACCCTATCATTTGAGAATTTATGCTTCAAAAGCTATTCAGATCCGTAAATTGTGATAACAATAAAAAAGGGATGATTTTCTCTTATTAATACTCTACCGCTACGCCATTGGTTTACTTTTAAGACAGTTAAACCTATATTTTTTGTAATTGAATTATCTGTAGAGACATTTCGTTTCACCTCTTTTTGCTAAGTCATCTCGAAATGGTGAAATTACACACCTAGATTTTAGGATGCTTTTGATGTGTAACTACATATATAAAATTACAATGACTTATAAATTAGATAATGTGTGAAGCAGAAAACTATAAGCTTTATAACAACAACTAAAATAAAACGGTTAAAACTCAATACATTCTTCATACTAATAAAACACAATCTACTACATTTAAAGTGTCCCTGATTTCCTCACCCCCACCCTCACTTTACCTGTGTACACTTTAAGGGTGGTAAATATCTTGGCCAAATACTAATTAATGATACATGTGCATATAATGCATAAAACTAATTCAATATTTATTTAATTAGTATATAATTTAAAGCTTGTTACAGATACTAACTATTAGTTTACAAATATTATGTGCAATTTTTTTATTTTACTTAAATAATACTTCAATAGTTGTCAAACTGCTTTGCTTGCGATAAGTACTCGGCAAGTCCTAGGTTGTAAAAATCCTTGCTCATTGGCCTATGTTTGTTGATGAAGGGGTAGGGGGAGTGTTTCAACCCCATAGAAATTGGATCAGGTCAATAGAAATTCTCTAGTTTAGCCTACTGTTTTCAAGATTCAGGTCCTGGCCTTCATCAGCTGGTAGGAATAAGAATTACCTAAAAGAATATGAACAAAATTATTTTTTTAATTAATAATGTGTATGTATATATATATATTATATTGTTCACAATTTAAACATTAATTAACAGAGCTTTCATGAACAACATTGACTTAAAAACTAGTTTATGTTATAATAATCGGTATGTGGCGCAGAGCTATCATATCAAGAGAACGTGCTACTAATGAATATTTATGAGATGGAAATTTAAATAACCCACTAAAGAGTAATTATAAAGAATTCGCATGGCTATATATAAAATTTATAAAAAAGTCAACTAAACATTTCAAAGATTTTCAAAAACAAAATCTGCAAATTTATTATTTAAACTAAACTAAATTGATACCATTGGTATATTGCTTAGACAAGCTGAACGACTTAATACCACACAATTTTTTGGTTCAACCCATGATGGTTTTAAGTGAAACGGCTATGCCAGTCGTAATTTCTTGGCGCCTGAAGCGTCCGATGGCACTTGATTGCTCAAGCGACAGGCAGTTTAGTGAATGTCGGGGGTTGCTTGGCGACCCTTCCACCCCTACCACTCTAACAACCCTATATGCAGCAACGGAGCAACGGAAATTCGATGCTTCTATTCCCTTTTCTAAGAGTAATCTGTTTCTTCTAAAGTAATAACTTGCTTATATGAAATAAAAAGGAGGTATTTAGCTACCCTCCTTAATTAATGTCAAATTAACTGGACTAATCAAAGTATAATTAGATTGAAATCAGGGCCTTTAATTTACACCTCAACATATTTGCTAGGCTGATTAACTACCTAACTGGTAAATTGTTAAATAAATACGCAGTTTTAATATGTAGGCCTTCTTTTATGATCAACGCGGATTTTAAACATCTATTTACTTATTTAAATCATAATTTAGCTATAATTGGTTTTCTTATGTAATTATTTTTCGTTCTTTTTTAAAATGCATTTTTCAGTGTTGGCCTATTATAGGTCTTGTGGCCTTTGTTTATTACTATAATAAGGGAAATTGAAATTGAAATTATTAATAAATTTGAGAACCATTTCAGTCATCACTTTATTTAGATTCCACAATCACCTAGTCTGTTTTTTTGGTAATGGGTAGGTTGAAGTTTGAATTCCAGTAATATGTAGTGAGGATGTTCTTAAATCGTTTTACATTCTCTCGTCATTGAAAATTCACGTATGTTTTCATGGATGGAGAGTTGAAATCAATTTATAAACGAACACCCCCACTACACTTTGCTGGAATTTTAAATCATACCAGCCTTCACCCTAACACCAGATTATACAGGATTAATCAAATCTACCTGGGGAGTAGGCAACACATTCAGTATGAAATGCAAACCAATGCAGGTATTCCCACCTCTCCTTTCGCTCGCACCATGAATCCATATGGATACCTGTTGTCAGGCAATTCAATGCCCGTTGGTCATAATTTACAACACACTCCTCTATGGGCTGAAGATTGAAGAGTTGCCTACCAGCAGGTGTATACAACCCCATTTGATGTCTCGTGGCGCCGTCATTTGGCGTCACTGACCCCTGGATCATCACGTGTAAATACTTGTCTTGTCACCTCCTACAACCTGTATAGTGTTTCACCTGGAGATCTGAATAACCTCCTATATTTGGATTAACGTAGTAAGGAGAGTTCAAAATTATATAAAAACTACTTTATATTTATAGGTATCGGCTTATACATTATATGCATCCAAACTAGGTCACTAACTTCTTTCGAGGATTATCATTTTGAATTGTTTTACAAATGAGCGACTGCTAACAAAATAACAATAAAGTTACATTTAGTTGAAAATACTGTTACGTGCATATTCTGATTGTACTGTACACACTATCAAGGTATTCATTGAAATAATCAGATATTTGTTCCTTTCCTCAGTTGTGCGTTTCATAAGGCAATACATTGCATATAATAATAATAATAATAATAATAATAATAATAATAATAATAATAATAATAATAATAATAATATTTAGCACCGCGTCTTACTACCCGTTCCGGTTATACGCTCATTGCATATAAGTTATGTAAATTTATATTTACCTTTAATTGGCTAATCTTGAAAAACTTATCTCTTATCTGGCTTTGGCCCTTAGTTCCTCGAATATCTATATATTTTCAAACTATATCCACACACCCTCTATAGTTATTTTCTCGCTTGAGAGTAGGCAAGTTTGAATGTGACATCGCTTGTGCTTTCTCCGCTCGGTTCAAGTAGATAAATATTTTATATTAGGTATTTAATAAGAGATAAAATATATAAGCTATTGTTTTACATTTAAAGTTAGAGCTCAAATATTATGTTAGCATTATGGGTGTTTTATGAGATGATGTGATCATAACATATCACAACAATTTTTTTATAATTGTTTACTTGTAAATTCAACACTTCTTTCATAAAAATAACAAGACAAGCTTTTATTGCAAAATACACAAGGATAAGAGATGACAATTAAGACATGTAAGTTTCATTAAGTTATTGATTAAATAGTATTATATCTTTGCTTTAAAGATTAAAAACTCTCTCCCATATTAATTAATACCAGGCCCCTATCCATTTTAGTGGCCGCATGGTCTAAGGCATCATTCTTGCAATAGACTAGACTACTGATGAAGGGGAGATTGAGGTTCGATCGGAGTTGGGTGTACTGAAGGTGGTTTTCCCTAAAAAGGTTTTCCGCGCACTCTCAAAGCAAATTTTGGTACACTTCCTCTCAATTCAACCTTTTTTACAAATTGAAAAATAAAGACATTAAAAACTACTGATAAGACCATACGAAATATAGGTAAGGCATTTTTTTACAACAGATTATTTTTAATATTTTTGCTAATTACTTTAAAAATAAATGGTACTACACAATTGCACTAACTTTTTCATATTGTGTATTATAGCTTCGAAAAAAGTCTTCAAAGTTAGGTTTTCAGTAAACTACCCATAAGTAAGTTTTAGTCATAGAGCAAACATACAACAATAAACAACATAATTAAAACTCTTGATGAAATCTTTAAACCACATTGTTCTAATAATTTTAACAAATTTTAAATTTTCAAAATTATGTTATAATTGGTCAAGAGTAATTACCTCTAAGCAAAAACTTTATACAATGCTATTTATCATGTCAAATTCTTTCACTATACCCATTTGTAACCAAATCATTAGAGTGATTTTAAAAATATTTCTAATTGAAAAAATTCTGTCATTTGTAAACTACCCTTCAACTAATTTTTACTGATAAAACAATTTTACGGTGCAATTTTCCATTACAAATATGCCCAAGATAAACATTTGGAACAGAATTTTATAGTCATTATAAAAAATATTTGTTTTAAAATATCAGTAATGAATAAACTACCTATAAATTAGTTTTTATCTCAAATACGTTTATACGTTATTTGTCATGTAAAAAAACTCCCAAGATACCTATTTGTCACCAAATCGTTTGCGCCATTGTTAAAATAACTAAAGATTTGGAAAAATCATTCATCAGTAAACAACCCATACACTATTTTTATCCCCAAAAAGATTATGCAATGTTATTTTCCATACCAAACAAGCCCAAGATACCCATAAAAACCAAATCTTTATAGAGACTTTTTAAATATTTTAAGTTTTTGAAAAATAAGACATCAATAAATACTCATAAATAAGTATTTACCCTAAATACAATTATTCATTTTTATTTTTCATGTCAAACACTCCCAAGATAGCCATTTTAAACCAAACCGTTAGATCCATTTCTAAAATATTTCAAGTTTCGTAATCATCATTCTTAAGTAAACTACCCAAAAATGAGTTTTTACAAAAGGAACACGTATATGGCGTTATTTGCCATTCTAAAAAATCCCCATGTATTTATTATAGACAAAATATTTAGAGACATTTTAGAATTAATTGTAATTTAAAAAATCTCTATCACTAAATTACCCTTTAGTGAAATTTTGAATTAAAATTAATGTTACATTGCTATTGGTCATGCCAAACAAAATGTATTTATGTATTTTAATAAATATTGTAAGAGCCATTTTAAAAAAAAATTAATAGTAAACTACCCTTAATTGGAGAACTCTGGTCAAAATTTAAAAAAAAAATTCAGGATACCTTATAAAATATTAATATCAAATTTAAACACGATCCATCCAACCGTTTCAGATTCGTGGCCAGGGACAGACAGACAGACATGGGGACAGACAGAATTGTAAGATCCATTTTATTGGTTTGGGTTTACTTAAATAGTAAAGATTCATTATTATCTCGAGATTATTTTTTTTCACGATTACAATATTTTCCCTTGATATGAGAAAGTAAAATGAAAAAAAAAAAAATCATACAAAAAAACTGTGTTTAATTTTAAATGACTAAATAAATGATGTAATTGTCATGGATTATTTTACTTTCTCACAACCCCTCGAAAAGAGAAGTATTATGATCGTAAAAAAAATCGAAGTGAAGATTTTTATAAATGACGAAGTTTCTTGACCCTCTAAAGCCGAAAAAGTGTGGTTTTTTTTTTCTATTCCGTCTGTCTGTATCCCGGACTAAAGCATACATAATGTTACCGATCAGGCTAAAACTTAGTGTCTCAGGTTTTCTTAAGGTCTTCCCAGGGGGATTTTTGAATTAAGTATATTACATTGATTGTAGTTTTCTTTGATGGACAGAGATGCTCCTCTTTTCTCCATGTTTCTGTAAGAGTGTATATTATACATGTATCCTCTTTGGTCGGGTGTTTCTGTAAAAGTGTATAATATTTCATTTCACCAATTTTACGAGTTATTAGGAAATGTCTCTATTTGAAGATAAAAGAAAGCAAAAGTATGTGAGGAGCACCGTACGAAACATTTAACTAGCGCAACTACCAATTTACAATTTTGAAATAACACTATTTTCTAGTAAAATGGTTAAAACCAATTTTCAAAATGTGAGATGAAACAGAGCGTAGCTATTATAAAGGTATCTTATTACTACCATCATGCTATACAATTTTATCAAACATAATTTTAATAAAATTACGCTATATGTAGAAGAAATAATTGAGAATCATCAGTGTGGATTTCGACGAAATAGATAAACAACGGATCTAATTTTACTTTTCAGCAGATATTAAAAAAAAAGTGAATACAAAATTATAGCCTGTAAATTAAACATAGATTCTAAAAAGGCCTGTATATAATATAATTTACACTAAGTTGTCGGTGACCTGGTGGTCTAGGGTTAAGGTGTCAGACTTCTATGCTGGCGGCCGGGGTTCAATCCTCGGTCCCGGCAAAGATTTATCTGATTACCAAACCCTTCCTTCACCTCTGACAAGACATCTTGTGAATGTGAGGAATGCCAGGTCTCCACCGTGGTTCGGATTCCACGTTAAACTGTAGGTCCTTCATTTCATCTCACAATCACCCTACCATTACACATTAGCGTAAGTGCGTATAACCCGAACGGGTAGTAAGACGCGGTGCTAATAATAATACACTAAGTTTATCTAAGAAACGCTGAAAAATTGCCAGTGCTCCTGAGACTTCCATCCCTTCACTCACTCTATAATTGCTCTTACAATCGTCTCTATTTCAAATACTACTAGCTGATATTGTGCAACATTGTCAATATTTAGACAAACATTTGACATCAAGAACTTTACCAGAGTCCACACTTGTAGCTGTTATCATGCCATTCAACGACGTATGACCTCGACTTTTTCTGGCTCCCACCTAATGCGGCAGCAATATATAAGTAAATGTAATTTTCAATTACTGCCTCCTATGCAGCTATATACATTGCGTAATTAGTTACACTTTTCACGCCTAGACCTGAGAATTTATTACACGTGAAAGATTTACCAGGAGGTTGAGGTAAATTCATTATAGAACACAAAGTTTCACCTGCAGTCTTGCCTTTACCTACACTTCTTAGACACTCCCCTACACTCACATTCACATCAAAATGCTGTGTGTTTGTTTTCTTAGAAGTATAAAGTTCACATGAGTAACTACAAGTTTTACAAACAATCTCCAACAATGATGCTAAATCCTTTCGTTGGTCAGTTATCTCGTAGATTTTAATAGAGTATTCTAAGCCACATTTCTTGAATTTCACACTTTGAAAAAGTTTTTCATTCAAAATTGAAATAATAATAATAATATTTCCTTCCTTTAGTTTTGCAACCAAATAATCCTTTTCAGACCACACATTTCCAAGTATCGTAATTTACTTTCTGATGCAACATTCTGGTTAGGGGAACTGACCGGGTGTCCAATTAGCTCTCAGTCTAAGAATAAATTTCCAACGCAAGAGGAGCTCTGACATGATCCTCTAGGGATTGAGGTCCCAACCAATAAAATAAAAAACACACCAAAATCAAATGAGACAATGGTGGATTTGAAACAAGAAATGCCAACGTTCTCGCAGGGATTTGAGCCGATGGTACATACTCCCCCGTAAAACCCACACCAGCATCCTTCCAAGTATTCAAACCAAAGGAGCACACTCCCCAATTCAAATGGGGCAAACAATCCAACTCTGAACAAATACAATGATAGGGTGGGTTTGAATAGGATCAGTAAAAACAGGATTGGGTCACAACGCCAGTCGAGGTATCTGGCTTCATACCACCGGAGGGCTATAGCGAGCAATCACAAATGAAGAAAAATGGGATGGAGAAATAGGGTCAATGACCTCGTGTGGGCAGAAATGAACAGGTACTATCTAGAGCTATAAATAGCACCACGATGGTTCTTGCTTCATATTGCCTGGGGAGAGAGGAGGGGGTGCTGTAAAGTAGTTCCAACTAGTACAAGTTGTTCCAGAGATACGTCTCGGGGGTAGTGAGGGAAGGTGGAATGTGAGAATGGGTGTTTCGAAGTCTATCGCCCATGGATACTCCTTACCCGAATCGTGACGCCATAGCTCCCATGGTTCCAGAGTTCCGATCGGAGTCGTTTGAAGGCAGCTGGGGAGGTGGAGGTGAGGAGGTTGAAATCTAGCGTTTGTAGGTACCCACCATCCGAGGGGCAACTCGCTTGCCCCAGTTGTTTCAGAGATACGTCTGAAGACCGTAAGGGCCCCACCCGAAGATTGACCCCCTAGCCCAAGTGGTTACGAAGATTCGTCCAGGAGGGTTTGGGCGAAGTGGGTGGGTGTGGAGATTCAAAGTCTAGCATCCGTGAGCACTCCCCACCCTAAGGTCAACATCAGAGGTTCAGAAGATATGACTGGGGGTGGTAGGTTTGGTGGTGGTGGTGGTGGTGGTAGGGCTATTTAGGTTTAGTGATATAAGTAATTTTGATAAGCCTATATGTTAATCAAATTTCTGGGTTATGCCCATGGTAAATTCTGGTTCAATCTGTGTAGTGGTTTTTGAGTGAAATGTTAAAGTAGACTTCAGAGTATAGTAGATGTTAGTTTGTGACAATTTTTCAAAAGAAATCATAAATAAACTAACTCTAGTAAATTTTACTTAAAAAAACACATTATTTTGATACCTACACGAAGCACCCTTAAAATATAAATTTGGCACATAATTTTTGAAATTAAAAAAAAAATTATACATTATCAAAAATTAGTCATCAGTAAGCTATCTATCTATCTTCTAGTGTGTTTTTGATAAAAAAATTAATTTACATTTCATTGTATGTGAATAATTCCCCAGATACCTATTTAAAACAAAATCATTAAAAAAATTGAATTTTTTCAATTTTCCAAATATTAATCATCACTTAACTACCCTTAGATAGATTTTTTTTTAATTTAAAAAATGTAATTCATCATCTTGAATACTCTCAACAGAGCCATTTGAAACAAAATCACTATAACCTTTTTCAAAAAAATTGAAATTTTCAAAAATCACTTATAAGTAAACTACCCTCAAATCAAATTTCCGATTTAAAAAAATGCTATATTTACAGTACTATTTATAACGTGAACAACCTAGCACCTATCCATGATGAACAAAATACATTTGAGTTATTATTGTAATATTTCAAATTTTAAAACAAATCTATATTTAAATTCACATTAGCTTGTGAAAGTTTCTACTTGGAGGACGCTAACGTTTCCAGTGGTTTGCCCCAAGTTCAATAACCACGCCCAGGTGTAATTTTTAAATTTAAGAAAAATTATTTAATTGGTTATTAAAACTGATCATGATAAAAAAATATTTAAATTACATAAGAGAGTAGATTTTCTACAATTATACTTAGTATATTTGAATATAAATAAACCAGTATTTTTGTAAAAAAAGTATATATGTAGTTAGCGTTCGTTTGGTTAATTAGAGTAATTCTAATATTAATTTAAAATACAAATGATTTACTTTGACTTCACCCACATCGGTGGCGTAGTTGGCTAACGCGATTGTCGTGTTGAGCTCGACTGCTGAGGACGAGAAGATCGAGGTTCGAATCTCGGTCGGGTGAACTGGGGGTGGTTTTTCCTAAATGGTTTTCCACTCTCCCTCCACGTAAATGCGGGATCATTAAATCTAATTCAACCTTCCCAATTCCTAAATCCATTAACTTAATTAGTAATTAAAAGCGTATAACCCGAACGGGTAGTAAGACGCGGTGCTAAATAATATTATTATTACTACTACTTAATCTTTACCAGGCTTTGTGTTTATCGAGTTTAGTGAAAATTGAATACATATATCTTTAGTTTTTTCTTCTTAAGGATTTCAAAAACCAATATCTTGGATTAAAGTGAGCCACGAAAAAATATCAGTTTCTTAGTATATCCTTGAGAATCAGTATTTTCCTACTCAAATTTGGTGAAATTGTATATATCTAATTTTATGTTGAAATTAATAAATTATTTCATCAATAAAATATGCGATATTGAGTGCGTTTGCATTAAAACTAATATTTATTCAGAGTATTTATTGTATCCTACATGTTCCAAGAAAAATCTCTGTATTAGAAAAAAGAATTTGTCTAACCTAATCTCTCATAATTGATTCAATATTAAATCATTTTAAAATTAATCACCACTACTATTTCTACTTTTATTATAGAAATACATGTAATTAATTAAAATGTGATGGTTTATTTATCTTTCTTTATTCTGACATAAAATATATATTTATCCTACTATGGGTCTAAGGAAACTTTTGTTTACCACTTTAATAAAATAATGTTAACTAATTTTTTCATCTCTTCTTATTAGTCTACCTCTCCGAGCTATTAGTATTTAACTACACTGGTGAATTTAAGGGGAATAAAATATAATTTAAAAGAAATCTAACAGAATTAGCGTGGAAGCAGAGTGGAAAACGAATTGTTAAAAACCAACATCATTAAACCAAGCCAGGATTCAAGCCCCAACATTCCCATCACTGAATAAACAAACACTATGTACTTGACATTTGGATAGCATTACCGCCAACGTAGGTTTTGCTAATTTAAATGTAGGTATTTTAATACTGGCAGATCTGATTGTTACCAGTTATAATAGTGTCCAGAAATTTAGATTGTTTGGTTTGCTATTTTAACCTTTCTTTTCCGTGCTAGCCTAGTCCCTCTCGTTGAGTTGGATAAGCGTGAGGGATATGGCGACTCTTATATCAAATGCTCTGATAACACTGTAGGTTCTACTTAGCCATAAAGACTTGAATTATTTTAATTCATGTGTTTTACTAACATTTATGAGGATTTGGTGTTATCACGATTCTTATATTAGACCAGCCATTGAATGAATGAACTCTTTACACTTATAACTCCGGCCCTTTTTAAAAGATAAGGAAGGAGCTATGAACGTGACCTCTTCCTTAAGATCAGAATCTCCAAGTTATACTACCTTCTTTACGATCAGGAGCTCTGACCTTGATCTCTTCCTTAAGATCAGAAGCTCCCAGCTGTAAACCTGTTGAAAGATTACTACTTTGATTTGAGATAAAATTTCGAAATTGAGTATATGCTTGGGTGGCAGTGGTACGTATAGAATAAGCTATTCTTTTCGTAAGAGAATTGAGTATTCACTTTATTAACAAACTTTTTTAGTCAGAGCATGAATTTTAAAAAACACTTAATTTAACACAGCACGTCAAATACTATTTACCTTGATCTAATGCTTAGCCATAAATTCATGCACCTTAATCTCGTTTATTGGGGAGTAGAGATTCACAAGTCTTTTTTGAGGAGGGATGGAGGTAATATAATCCTCTTACCATGTGGGGGTCATTTTCCCCATTTTAAAACTGCAGGGAGTATAACATCCTCTCTTTGTTTCTCCATGGCTCTGTCCTCGTTGTGGATCAATGCCTTATCCTGATCCTCCCCTTGTGTAGTTCCAGCCACTGGCACTCGCAATTGAAGCGACACTAGTGCACTTGTCAAGGGTCGTGTGGGATAGGGTGGCAAATGTAAGTGGAGCCAACTTAACCAACTTTTGCTGCCCGAGCCTTTTAGTTAGAAGGGAGGAACGGTCCTTTCTAGCTCTATATGAGAGCATTTGTGTGCTAATCCAGGACAAAGGGTTCTAATCCTGTGTTCTGGTGTCGCTTATTAAAACCCATACTTCATTATGTTATTGTAAGGTATAAACTATTAACGGAAAATTATCTTCCATTTATTTTAATAACTAAT
Organism: Timema cristinae; assembly: GCA_039000515.1. Lineage (NCBI taxonomy): Eukaryota > Metazoa > Arthropoda > Insecta > Phasmatodea > Timematidae > Timema > Timema cristinae. The sequence continues at coordinate 49,895,422 of JBCFYV010009882.1, forward strand.
TATGGATTCAAAATTTATTTGGGCTAAGAATTATCACTCCCAGTTTGTGTGATTTTTCAAATTATATTTCAAATCTTGAACTTATTTTTAATAGTTATTTCTCCAAACCAAACAATCCATTCAGAAACTTACACATGTTTTTGAAATGTTGTATACAAATAATTTCTTGATTAAATATTTAATTTTAAAGATAAACTTACTCTTTAATCAGTAGATTAAATTAATTCAATTAGATTATGTTTAGTATTTTACTTAAAATATCTAAGTTTCTATTTTTAACACAAACAAGCTTTATAATGATTTTTTTAATGTGTGGAACATTAAATGTTGTTTCATCAACAGATCTACCATAGCCCATCATACCAACACATAAATACAGACAAATAATTAAATAATATAAATTTACTTGTATATAGTTACAAAAATGAAATTGGGGTTTATATGAATTTGAAGAAGAATGTGTTGCTAAGAAATACAAGTCAATTTCAGGAATGTTCCTTGTCATTTATAAACCTTTTCTTACAAAGTTGATATATATGACAGTGTTGTGTGGAAATTTAATTGAATTGATAGAAAATTCCATATTTAGTACAAATTACCACATAAATACAAAAATTACTATTAAAATGTATATGATATAATTATTGAACTTAATGCTTTTGTAAGTAAACATACATTTTGGTGATGGAATGAATATCCATGTCATTATATCTGTTAATTGCGTTATAGCTGCATCTAAATATTGAAAAATGATTCCTGGACATGGGAACTGATCCCGGGACCGTTGGCTTACTACGTCATTGCTCTGACCACTGAGTGATCTAGGAGTTGACCCGTGCCAGGAGTCATTAGGATCTAGTCTGGTTTGCTAGTGATAGGAAGGTTTTGTTTAGAATCCCTGCTGGATGTACTGAGGGTGTATTTTTCTTAAATAATTTTCCATTCTCCCTCTACTCAGATTCAGTGAATGTTACTGTAGATTCTACTTTTCTACCTTAAAACTCTAGTTAAAGGTGGATAGTCTGGGTGGATGGTAAGATATGGTGAAAAAACTCTTGTTTTAAAAGTTCAAAGAAATCAATTACATGGTTAAAAATGAAGTAATCACAAATATGTCTAAATTATATACGATCACTGCCCTTTAATCCAATGGATATATAGGCTGATATGTCTTACTAGCCCCCTTCCCCGTAAAAAGATATTGTAAAGAAGCCTGTAAAACAAAGCTTCAAATCATCCATCATGTCAATATATTATTATTAGCACCGCGTCTTACTGCCCATTCGGGCTATACGCACTTACGCTAATGTGTAATGGTAGGGTGATTGTGAGATGAAATGAAGGACCTACAGTTTAACGTGGAATCCGAACCACGGTGGAGGCCTGGCATTCCCCACATTCACAAGATGTCTTGTCAGAGGTGAAGGAAGGGTTTGGTAATAAGATAAGTCTGTGCCGGGACCAAGGATTGAACCCCGGCCGCCAGCACAGAAGTCTGACACCTTACCCCTAGACCACCAGGTCACCTCATGTCAATATAAAACAAAACTTTTTTTTACTTTTTTTTAAAAAAAACACTGTCCTACCATCACTGTATAGCCCCCTCCCTCTTTTTATCATCCCTCCTATTTTCAACTCATTCCTCTTTCCTCACCCCTACCCCTCCCCCCACCCCCTTCACCAACCCCATTTTCCTTCAACAACTCTTTTTTTCCAACGACTATACAATATACTATAGACATTTTTATGATAAATAAATTAAATTTTCCAAATAAAATATAGCCTATGTTACTCGCTGATAATGTAGCTTTATATTGGTGAAGGAATTTTTTAAATAGGTCCAGTAGATTTTGAGTATATCCATTACAAACAAAAAATCAAATCTTTCCTCTTTATGATATTAGTATAGGTAGACTACTCGTCCAGGCTAGTAACAAAGTAGCACTAATGGGAAAGTGATGATTGATATAGAATATAGTGGAAGTATAGCTGTATTTGCATGGAGGGAGAGTGTAATGTTGTTTAACACCCTCCGTAGGCCTGTAAGGATTCGAGATCTGCCCTCCCCATTGAAATCAAACTGGACGAAACTAGTTTAATGTTTAAGCCCATTTGACCTCTGATGTGGGTTCTAAGTTAATGTAACCGCACACCAGTGGTAGCGAGAATTTTTTCAGTTTTTAAATATATATCTTTTTGGGGGCAAAATTAATCAAAATTTCTCCTCTGTAAACAAAAAGTTTAATTTTCTTCACATATCTAGCTCATTAGTTCTTGAATATCTGTTAAGGGTGTCCTATAATTTGTTAATAGACTTCTTTTCTTCATTTAAAAAGTTTCCCATTTAAACCTAGTATGTTCATGACAGATTTTCAAGAACTGTTAGCATTACTATTTGTAGACAATTAAATACCGGGAAAAAAAATGTTTGCTATGAACTCTGCAAAACACTGACCTTTTTTAGACCACTTTCTACCCTACCCTAACTATCATACATATTTAATTTAAGAAATCAGAAGAAAGTGGGTGGGTTAAGAGGGTTTTTATTTGATACTTTTCCCACAAGGCCTGTTAATGATTTAATGTAATGTCAGAGATGATGTGTGTAGTTTAAAGGTAACACATCTATATTGAGGATAGAGAAATCCACAGGTAGAATCCCGTGTAAAGAGACCACCCACACCTTTCCCGTTGGATGTTAGTGGTCTACCAATCTTTTACTATGACAAAGCTGTACGCGAGTCTAACGACATAGGCTCAATAATCACTATGGCTATCAATAAAATAAATATACCAGAGTCTATAAAGGAACAAGATAGGAAATCACACTTAGGATAGTCACCCTTCCGAGGACCAAGCATCATAATCAAAGGTAAAGATTCTAGACCACGAGTGCATCTATAACCCTACCCGTCTTCAGTGGAAAATTTCTGTCTTTGCTTTGTCTGCACTACCGTAGATAAATGACTTCGATGTCCCAGCGGTTGGCTCATCCTATTCTTCCAACGCACTGGTCCTGATTTGTAATCGATACGGCTATCCTCCGTAACATCGGCAGGACCTCCCCATCCATCGCCCGCGTCTCATACTTCGTTTGTCTTCTAGGGTTCGTCGACACCGATCAAGTTGGTCAGGTCAGCGCGGCAGTCTTTTTTTTTTTTTTTTTTCAGTGCAGCAATGTTTTAAGACAGTTCTAGGTGAGTGGTTGACTGATACCTTATTGATACGCGTCTTACTGATTTTTCGGCACCTTGTACTAACATAAGGTCACAAGATGGGAAAGTTGTATTTTAAGGGAATACAGCTCTAGGTTAAAGATCAGATGGAAAAATATCAGTATTAGTTTTAATTTTCAGGTTGAAAAAAATTGTTTTTGTTTTGATTATTAAGTTTAGCACTATGGCTATTAAGCGTTTAACTTAAAGGGTAGGGATGATTAAATAAGATTAGAGGTTTCACCAAAAGAAATCTTTTGTTGTGATTCCATTACTAAAGTAGATATAACAAATAAAAATACTGCCAATATATAGACCGTGCGTTTTATTGTTATAGCTACAATAAAGGTCTTGCAGATACTGCATTGCAATAGTAACAAAATGTACTGACATTGGGAATTGACAATTAAACTATATTTATGGCTACTTTACCGTTTAAGCGTATAACCCGAATGGTTTCTAAGAATCGGTGCTAAGAAAAAAATACTTTACATTTTAATATTGATAACTTTGATTATTTGAATGCTCACAGAAAATACTATTTTATTGATTACGACTACTATTGTTCCATTAGTTTTGACGCAAGGCCTGAAAAGCTCGACAGTGATTTTATAGTTATTTTTACCAACATACCTCTTGTTGTGATTCACTTTCGGCATATTCATCTATTGCAGTTTAAATGTTCGATCAACTTAATATTAGAGGTTCTGTTTTCTGTTTTATGACAGGTCTATTCTTTTTGTCAGTGAACTTAGATCACCAATGCACCCTGTCCTCTGCCTCCTTCGTGAAATCCCAGAATGTTATTATTTTCTTCAAGTCATCTAATATTCGAATCCTCCTTCTTCCTAAGCTCCTCTTTCCCTCAACCTTTCCTTCTATGACGTCGTAAAGAAAACAGTTCCTCTTAAGGATGTGTCCAATCCCGTTTAATTTGTACCAAATAATCACATCAAAAATTGTTCTCTTTTCACTTACCCTTCTTAGGAATTCTTCATTTGTCACCCAGTCTGTCCACCTGACCTTATCAAATCTTCTCCAGCACTACATTTCAAAGCTCTACAAGTATTTATTTTATATCTTACTAAGAATTAACGTTTCTTATCCAGAAAACACGATACTCCAAATGTAGCAATTGATCAGTTTCTTCCTCAATTACAAGCTCAACTTGCTGGTCAGCAGTAACCTCTTCATGTTGAGAGTTTCCTTGGCCATGGTGATACTCGACCTGATTTCTTTGGTGCATCCTTTGGCAGCAGACTTTAGAGATTTTTTAATTGTTCTCTGATTTCTAATTGTGATTTTCAGTGGAACTTCATTTGAGAAATCACCTCACTTTTGACTTCTCAATGTTGATCCCCATGCCATCTCTTTTTTCTAACTCTACCACCTGGTCTATAATTTCTTGCAACTCTTCTTTATTTTTGGCTAGCAATTGTGTCTTTGTGACACCAAACAATTATATGTTATATATATATATGTATATATATAACAATTTATATGTTATATATATATATATATAATATAAACTCATTCAAACAAAATAATTAAGACTTTTTTTATCTATCACAAGTTGTATATCATATGACACATTTAATTATACTAAATAAATTTTATGATTAATTTATAAAGTAATTTCTACCAAAAGAATGCTCTTTATAAATCACATAAGTTTTTTAAACTATTTGTTAAAAATCTCATATCCTACAATAAAAATGTAAAAAAATTAAAACAATAACCTCATTAAATTTAACTTAACCCATGTATGATTTAAAATTGGTTTAAAAAGGTAATACCAAGCCAACAACACTCTTTATTAAATTATTAGTAAATTAACCGTAAATAGCTTAACATAAATTATAATAGTGAATATAGCAATGTTGAATAAAGTATTTCTTTAAATGAAAATATTTCCAAACTTTGCAATAAATATATATTATATAAGCATTTTAAAGCATTCTTTTTAAACCACACCGAAAACTATCCAAGAAAAAGAAAGTAATTACATTTAATGAAATTTATAAATAACAAAAACATTACAATTTGACTAAATATTTAGACACAATTTGTATTTTATATTTCAAAACATAGGAAATTGTAAGTGTAATGTCACTTTCCTAAAAACAAGAGCTATGTTTTAATTGTTTTTATCAACACGTATTAATGGTGCCTGTTAAGATTATACACATATATTATAATTACTCTAAAGGAGTAGGTATGAGGAAGGAAGCATTTTAGAGGCAATATATACGTGGAAGGAGATTGGGAAACCATTTAGGTAAAACAAACCTCTGTAGACCCGACTGGGATTCCCACTCCAATCTCCCCGTCTTCAGCAGGCGAGTATAGCACGAGAGTGAGGCCTTAGACCATTCGGTCACTGGTACGCTTTATTCAAAAAATAATAAATCACATTCAATTTATTTAACTTGGTGTGATATTTCATTGCATCTATACAAATAATGTTTATGAAATTTTTTTAAGCATTTTCAAAGCAATAAATGGCCTTAACCGTCAAAATGTTGACTAATTTTCATTCAATACCTATGAACGAAAATGTAAAACACTCGAAATCCCTACAAATGGACTGTCAATTTCAGGCTTCTAGGAAAGGAGAAACACCTTCACTATTCCTTTGCAATGTGTTGTCTTTATAATAAGACTTATATATGGAAAAAACCAGTAAAATATTTACCCAGAAACGCTTTGAAAATTGTTCTGTACAGATGTAGAATATCACTCCAAAATCTTATTTTATTTAGACGTAAAAATAAAAAATTCAAATACAATTTGATACATCTCTCTAAAAGGATCTTGAACCGTTTTTTCCCTATGAAATTGCTTCAACATCCATCTTTTCAGGGATTAAGAGGGATAAAGAGAGAGAAACGTCATGTGAATTCGTAGGAAAATAAATAGGAACGTCACTTTTTATTAGTCTGATATTCTTACTACATGCTATACCTATTATCAGTTGAAGAACAATTTAAGATACCGATATCCATTCGACATAAGTTTCTTTCCAATTTTGCAGTCATTCAATGTTAAATAACATTGACAGTAAAAATTCCCCATCACATCAAGTCATTACTATTGTGTCCGTATTCATACGGGCTAAAATGACTTTAATGTTGAGGTTTAAGTTTATATTTGCATGTATAAGCGTTGACTAGTCAAAGAGATGTTAGGGGTCATAGGCACATAAACTATGTGTTGACTTTACAATGCCAATATGTTTTGTCTAACATTGTGACAAAGTTATTTTTTTATTATTTAGCACCGCGTCTTACTACCCGTTAGGGTTATACGCTTTAAGTACTAATTACGGTAATAGATTGGAAATTGGGAAGGTTGAATTAGAGGAAGTGAACCCGAATTTGCGTGGAGGGAGAGTGGAAAACCATTTAGGAAAAACCACCCCTAGTTCACCCGACCGAGATTCGAACCTCGATCTCCCCGTCCTCGGCGGTCGAGCTCAACACGACAAGCGCGTTAGCCAACTACGCCACCGAGTCGGGTGTGACAAAGTTAATGAGCTATGTTAATGGGATCTAGAAAGTATCTACAAAATTGACTTGAGTAAATTAACACCACCTTTAATGCAAAAGTAATTAAAAACTTGGATGTATATAGACCACAAAATTATAGTGATGCTTGATGAAAAATTAAGTAGGCTTAATATTAATCAACTCTTTAAAATTATAAATTAGAATTTAAATAAACGTTATTTATTCAAACTTTTTATCTCTTATTTTTGAGATTCTAGTTGTATCCCTACTGAATATTAAATAGGAAGATCCAATTTAGTGAACTTTTCTAAAAGTGTGTTTAGGCCTTTTTTCTTTTTAAAAAAAATCAAACATATTTGTAAATACAAAGAAAGGAGCATCATAGAATCAGATATCAGCGGTTTAAATTTATAATTATATTGTATCTATTAATGTTAATTGAGATTTAACATTTATTTTCATTTAATTTATTTGTGGTTTATTTTGTGCACTTTTTGAACTTACTGATTATATCAGCACACGACTTATAAGCTATGTTAAATCGAAAACAGACACAACATCCAGCCCCTGGCTGTTAATTCATCATTGTGATAGGGGAAACTAACATTTAAACCCAACCAATGATGAATTTTTCGGCCATGCCAGGAATGAAATCCGGGACCCTTAGCTCAGTATACAGACATGCTGCCGACAGAGCTAAGGTATCAGACGATGTTTAACCAATAAACCATTAAAATTTCAATAAATATAGTTTTATTTCGTAAATACAATACAATAAAATGACTATGGAAGTCATAGCATAACTAGGCATTAATAGTTTATTTTATGTTTTTGTTCCATCCCATATAATATCCGCCACCGACACACAGTACAGCCTATTTTTAGCAACCCACATCTAGTCTGGTTTACTAGTGGTGGGGAAATCGGGGTTTGAATCCTTGCCACATATGTACCCTAGAAAGGACTCAACCAAATGGTACAAATAGGCTGTACTGTGTGTCGGTGGCGGATATTATATGGGATGGAACAAAAACATAAAATAAACTAGACTTTTTATTTTATTTCAGCTTCACCCCATATTGTTCTTACTTGAACAAAGTTAAGCGTCAAATATTTTCTCATTACTGTGTACTTAATAGCATTGCTTGTTGTTAGCAGTGGTGGAGCTCTGGAGGTTTGGAAGGGTATTTGGGGGTGCAATGTTAGGAGGGTTTGTGGGGGTGCTAGTCGAAGAATCAAAGATAGTGAAAAGACCTTCAGAAAAAAGGATTATTTTGAAGTATTGGACATTCTAATTTCCCGAATGAGAGAATGTGATGAGTCCGTCAAACAAGTAATAAACAAATTTGAGGTTTTGGGTCCAAAGTCTTAGACAGAGTTAGTGACGATGAGTTTTACCACTTATCCAAATATTTAATTGGCCCATATTAAAAGGGATCTGACGGATTCTACCCCTCAACAAATGGTTAGCTTCCGTCCGATTATGAGAAAATAAATTTAAAATGCTGAAAATATCAGGCAACTGGCTAAAGCCATTATTTATCAAAGTTCAACGTTATCTGCCATCTTCCCGAGGTTTATACAGCTTATATTTTACTTACCAGATTGGCTGTGAAGACTACGACAGCTGAGAGATAGTTTTAAAATGTGAAGCTAATTAAGAGAAATCTTTGAAGTACAATGTAACAAGAGTGCTTCACTGGACTATCTCTTTCAAGTTAATGAAAAGAAGACAGCGTGGGACACAGATTTTAGTCTGATTCATTTGCTGCATCAAAGTCCCGGATAGAGAAACTTTAGATTATATGTAAAATGCTACGTATTTTTTAAGCATTTTTTAGTTTTTTGTAAAAGTCTATGCTATACTATTTTATAGAGGCTATGTAAATTTATTTAACAATTATATTGTATTGTACACTTTTAATTTACTCATCACAGGTATTTATTACAATCCTATTAATTCTTTTCTCAAACGGTTTCCTAATAATTAGACATATTAAAAAGAAAAACATTTTAATTACTTATTTAATATTTTATATATTTTTAAATTTTCTAGCACCACGTCTTACTTCCCGTTTGGGTTTTACGCTTAAGTAATAATTACGGTAATGAGTTAGGAATTGGGAAAGTTTAATTAAGAGGAAGTGAACCCGCATTTGCGTGAAGGGAAAGTGGAAAACAATTTAGGAAAAATCACCCTCAGTTCACCCAATTGATAATTGAACCTTGATGTCCCCGTCCTCGGCAGTCGAGCTCAACACAAAACTAGCGCGTAAGCTAACTACGTAATCTCTTAAATTAAAACAATATTTATGCATAAGAAAAAACTGTCTAATAATTAAAGAAATGAAAGTTTCTTAACAATGAAGTGGCATGATAACATGAGGTCTAAGTGGAAGGGGGAGATAAAGGGGGCGCAATGTTGTAAGCACCGCCAGGGAGGAGGGAGAAAAGCAACCAAACCAAGCTCCACTCTACTAGTGGTCAGTCTGTTAGTCTTTTAAATTTGGTGCGCCTTGTATTTCCATAAACCCACCCATAATATCAACATATTTATACGTAAGAGGTAAGACTCAGCTACAAATATGTAATTTTGAGAAAATGTACCAGCATCTAAGTGGAATAATATTAGTATAAATCAGCCTAATAAAGATTGTTGAGATATACAATCCTAAAACCAGACCAAGTGAGGTTAAAGTCAGTGCCCACATGCCCAATGATGTGGGTCAGTTAAATAAAATAGGAGTGAAAGGAAACGTTTTAAATAATAGTGTGCCTTCTTCAAGTCCCTCCAACCTCGTGTTATGTTTTAATAAACGTAAGATGTTCTGACTGTTAGGTAGATAATTTACGTTGAACATTGAATTTATTTTAGTTGTTATGACAGATTTCATAATATCATAAATAGCTGTCACAGCTGCTGTGACAGCTAATATAATCAATAAATGGTACGGTGCACTGTACAGAGTTTCTGTCTCTTTTATCTTAGAATATACATTTTTACTGGAAACTAATAAGATTTATGAAAATAAATATTATACATTGTTGAAGAAACACTTCATCGAAGGGACTACATTACATGACTCATAACGTAGGTGGACGCGTGAACTAAAACTCAGGTTAACTAGTTAGGGCAGGTTGATTTATAGGTTTCTCAGTTTTAAAGCTACCATTACCTGTAGTATTGTGGCTTATGGTTTCAGGCAAGCAATATATATATATATATAATTGATATGCCTAAGGTGCACACCACCACCAGGCCTACGTTAGACATATGAAAAGTTTCTTGCTCTTAAAAATACATCGTTAACACACAAATATACGAGTGTTGAATGAAAAGTAATATCTCCAACTCCATGGGGTGACCTGGTGGTCTAGAGGTAAGGTGTCAGACTTCTATACTGGCGGCCAGGGTTCAATCCTCGGTCCCGGCAAAGATTTATCTGATTACCAAACCCTTCCTTCACCTCTGACGAGACATCTTGTGAATGTGAGGAATGCCAGGTCTCCACCGTGGTTCGGATTCCACGTTAAACTGTAGGTCCTTCATTTCATCTCACAATCACCCTACCATTACACATTAGCGTAAGTGCGTATAACCCGAACGGGTAGTAAGACGCGGTGCTAATAATAATAATCCAACTCCATTCATTTTATTTGAAAGGTAATATTTTAATTAAATGAACATGAAAAGATTTACTCTAATATTCTCTTGAAACCAATGAGATTACTTTCCATCATAATCATTACACAACTCAACCATTTTGAGCAAACGATTAACATATTTGTGAATCCGTCACAATATAGCTCCAGAAATGTTTTCTGCAGCCAGGTCTTCAGAGTGGTTCAAACTTCCTCATTGGAACCATCATAGTAATGTCCAAGAAGGTCCTCTTTAAGTTTGTGGAAAAGACGGAAGTTCTATGGTGCAAGGTCCAAATTGTATGGAGGATTTTGCAGAATGATGAGATCAAGCTAGTCCAATTAATTCATTAGTGGCTCATGAAGTGTTGGGCTCTAAAGTATCATTTAGCAGCCAAACATAGTTTTAGTACTTCCAAACCTTATTAATAAACCAGCTCCCTGAAATAGTGGTTAGTGTACCTGGTTATGAATCCAAGGGTTCAATATTGGATTCATAGCTGATACAATGGATAATTTTACAAAAAGGGGAGTTGCCTGCACAGTCACCTGGGTTTGGTTAATTAGAAAGTTAGCGTCAAGAGTTTCCACTTGTTCCACACACTCATATTCACAACCATCACCTCATCTCATTGGAACAAAGAAAGAGCCTCCAAGGAAAGGATGAACGATTAGTATATTCGGGCGTCCTCTGGGCAACGGTTTATTAGTACTGGCTAAGCTTTCCACAAATTGGGATACGAATAATGTATCCCAGACACGCATATATATACATATATATATATAACCTTTTTGATCGTTGTTTTAGCATTTTTGGTGTTTTAATATATTGCAATGAAGTGGTTCCCGTCCCAGGTCCAAGGAAGATTATCTGTATCCAGGAAAATTTTTACCAAATGTTTTTGTTCAGTTGCTTTGAGCAATTTTTGTCCTTTTGAATGTCCATGTATGTCAAACAAACCAGCTTTTATTGGTTTGCTCTCTTTACACTTGATGGACCAACAATGTATAGTGCACATATTTTTAGCGTTAAGAACTTGTATTCGTCAAAGAATATTGATTGGTGAGGCTCATTCTGCAATCGAAAAATCAATTAAAGCATATTGCTTAGCTAAAATTGACAAGCATCTACAAGAAACTTCTACTTTAACTTTAAATATAAAAAGAACTGCACAACTCAATACCTTGTTTTAAGGGAGGTATTATAAGATATATCACAGAACATTTCACGATTATTACAACGGTTGTGGTGTCATTTTTTGAAAATAAACGGAAGTGGAAGCAATACTTATCATTCAACCCTTGTATAAGTTATTATATTGTATTCACATGGTTATATCCTTTAGTTCTCTGATGTATAAGCTATATTTTAAATGGTTAAGTCATATAGTGGTTTGGATACATATTTATGTAAATATATTATCAAATTAAATAAAGATGTGTATTTCTATATATGAGAAATATGTTTTACTCACTAATGAGAATACGAACTAGCCACCCAAAATGACTAGTTAAATTGATATATCTACTGTGATTTCTTTTTGATTTTGAACTTGAAAATTTTTCTTTGTTATCAAGTTAGATAGAAAACAAATGATATTTTTTCTTCAAGATTAGGTATACTCGTACACCTAGGAAGTAAACTTTTTTATCGGGGCTCAAGGCATCAATATCTTAAATATAATATATCTTAAATATATATACATATATATATACATACATATATGTATATACATATATATATGTGTGTGTATACATATATATGTGTGTATATACATATACACACATATATATATATATATATATATATATATATATATATATATATATATACACCATCATGTGCCCCTAAAAGGGTATGATGATTTCTTCGTTCAAGGATTCTTGATTTTGGAACATTAGCGTCAGCACAAAACACAAACAAACACATACATATTACTGTATAATTTATTTATAAAATTGGAATTATAAATATATCAACACTTACGTTTAAATGATTTTATCTATTATTTGTTTGTATACAAAATAAAATACAGGTTAATTCACTCGGGAGTGAACAACTATTTATTTTAACTAACTCATGACTGTAAAGTCACATTTGAATAATGTAAAACATACCTTGTTCCATTACAAGTAAGACTGTAATGAAAAAATAAAACGGACCTTTCTTTTCGTGTTTGAAGTTTATTTTATATGCCACATATCTTATATTTTACATAATAAGTGTTAGGTCCCGAATGAATTATTCTGTATGTTAAGCTACATTTATTTGTGATGCATTATATAGGAAACTAGGATATAAAAATATGTAATATTATGAAAATTAATCATATTTTAAAATATATATGGTGCACATAGCACATGATATTAATAAAACATTGTAAGTCCATATTACAAATTTAAAGACCTCTTAAAACACACCAAATTTAATTAAAGTTTTAATAATTGTAGTTTAAACTGGACTGTTGCAAGGTTTCATATAAACATTTCAAAATATCGAATTTTATTAAAATTGGTGAGATTTAGTTGACTATAAGTGATGTCGCTATATAAATACGGGTCTAATTTAAATATATATATATATATATATATATATATATATATATATATATATATATATATATATATATTTTTAGACCAAAAAGGAAGCTAAACATTCTGTGGTGCATTTGTAAAATTATCGAAACTAAATTCTTTTGCGATCACAATTCCTTATTTATGTATTGCAAATTATTTTGTATATTGATTTTAAATATTAAAAATTATGATATATAAAATAATTATTAATTACTCTATGGAATTAGGAACTCAAAACTGAGTACGCCACCTATCCCTATCATCAGCTAGCTATATCCAGTCCACCTCATTACACCATATATCCCTCAGGTCCATTCTAATATAATCCCCCCCTCTGCGTCTAGGTCTTCCAAACGGTTTCTTCCCAATTGTGTTTGTCAGTCAGTACCCTGAGCCAGGTTCTAGAATCGTCCATTCACATTGCATGTCCTGCCCACCTTAAGCTACGAGACTGGTTATCCCAAAAAGGTCTTGTGATGAGTTTAGGGTATGTAACTCATCATTATGTAACCTACTACACTTCACAATAGTCTAATTTTTTTGGACCCAATATAATGTTAGGCATCTTATTTTTGAACAGCCTAAATTTGTTTCCGTCATGTGAGGTAAGAGATCGCGTTTCACACATATAGAGAACAACCTGTAAAATTATTGTTTTGTATATTCTGAGTTTTACATTCTTTGACAGTAGGCGGGTTGTCAACATTTTACTGAGTGAGTAATAGCATCTATTTCCCAAATGTATTCTTTTCCTAATTTCCAATCTAATTTCGTTATTCCAAGCTAAATTTGTTCCTAAATATTTAAACTCATCAACCATGTCTAACGGTATGTTGTTCTCAGTAATCTCTAAATTATCATCCCCAATCTGTGTTCTCTCTGTAATCATATACTTAGCCCTTTAATCGTTCAACTTTAAACTCATTTCCTTACTAGCTTCGAATAGAGTATCTGCATTTCTTGCAACAGCTTCCTTACTATTTTCCCAATAAAACTAAATCATCTGCGTATCCTAGTAGTTGCATTGTACCTTTTAATATCAACCCTTCTCTATTTTCTTAAATTACCCTAAAAGCATAATCTAAAGATAGATTAAATATTAATTGGGAATGTGTATCACCTTGTTTCATCCCATAATGTTTTTCGAAAGTATCTGATAAATAATATATAATATTAATTGTAAAATTAATTGAACCCAAATATACTAAGCGCAAAATAAATTTGGCTCGTACTGCAAATACATCCAAAAATGTTAATACTGGGCTAACAATACGATGCAACTAATAATAATTAATTATACTATGACTATTGTATAGGAAGATTTTCTTGCTATTTTATAAGCTACCTTCTCCAGTGGTTGTACTGTATAAGACGTTAGGCTTTCAATAGACTGGATTAACAGTAACAAGGAGTTTGCTATTCTATTTTAGGAACTGTGCACCAAGAAGTTTGGGGGGGAGGGGGGTACATTATATTTGATTTATCATTTAGGTTACTCCAACTGTATTCACAATAATGTGTTGTTGCAACAATTCTTTCACCCTACACCCCTTAAAATAAGTCGTTAATAGCCTCGGGGTTTCAAGTACAAGTAATAAGAATATGCACTTTTATTCTGTTCAAATTTTAACCCCTTTTATATTTATTTGGAACAGAGTTTTATGGTGTGAACTAGTACTTCAGTAATCGACTTGAAGGCTTTTCAAATTGAGCTTTTCTAATTTCCTAGGACTTTTTTTTATTCCATAGTCGTGTTCTTTGTTGGGTTGACAATGGCATCAACAATTTCTAAGTAGCAATATCAGTTAGGAGGACGAGGGCTACAATTTTAGGGAATGTTTCTGGACTTGACATCTATTACTTCCCCTTCATTCCTTGTAGAATAGATATCATCACCAATGTAGGGGGTGCAGCACAACAACTTTGCCACCCAACCCACACTACAGTCACTACCAAAAATAGTATATTTTGTAATGTGTAATAACGCACCCTCTATATACCCTAAAAGGTAGCAAGCTTACCTTGACTGTTTACACTATGATGCAACCAATAAGATAGGGCCATACTTAGGAATGCGGGATCGACCAAAACATACCAATACGAGAATATGAGAAAAATTGCTCACAGACATGTTAACCTTACACAAATAGATAAAATCAAGTAATTTCATTCTCATGTTGTATACTTTAGCAAATGAGTCAATAATATCCTCATAATTTATATTTCTCGCAATCTCCTATTCTATCGTTAGGACTGCCACCCATTTGAGGTGATCGTGATACATCTTAGACCGAAGATAATTTTTGACACTTCGCATCAATTAAAAAGATTGCTCACGCTATGAACTTGACAAACTTCGTGTTCTTAATTTTTTCCCGCGCCTGCGATTTGCGAGTTGACTTCCGAAATTGGCTGCCCCATGAATTTGCCACTCTGGGCTATACCCTATTAAGCCCATATGTAAATACACCCCTGCCTTAATTTGAGGGCTAGGGTCAAAATAAAAATAATCTGAGGTATAGCCCTATGAAATCTAAACATCAAGTTTTAACTAAATCCATCAAACCATTTTCTGATCCGTGACCAGTAACAGACAGACTTACATGGGAATAAACAGAATTATTATTAATGCCAGTAAGCCCTTGCGAAACTTTCACTCATTCAACCTTCCCGCCCCCCCCCCCCCCACAAAAAAAATGGATTAGTCGTTTGTTGGGTTGTTGGAATTAAATAATCAGCGAAGTGTATACACAAAATATCAAAGAGAGTTTATTTTCGGTAATTAATACAAAATATTGTTAGATTTTTCTTTTAACTTATATTTTAAACAAACAATGTGTTTTATCAATCAAATTAATTTTTTATATTAAAAAATAGCCACAGAAATAACTGATCTCACAGCATTTAGATTATTGAGCAGCCACGCTACCAACTGACCTAAGATTAACTTTATTTAAACTATATTGGGTCAATATATAAAACTATAATTAATTGACCTGCCTCGGTGGCGTAGTTGTCTAATGCGCTATTAGTGTTGAGCTCGACTGCTGAGGACGGGGAGATCGAGGTTAGAATCTCGGTCGGGTGAACTGGGGGTGGTTTTTCCTAAATGGTTTTCCACTCTCCCTCCACGAAAATGCGGGTTCACTTCCTCTAACTCAACCTTACCAATTCCTAATCCATTAGCGTAATTAGTACTTAAAGCGTATAACCCGAACGGATAGTAAGACGCAGTGCTAAATAAATAAATAAAAACTATAGTAAATTGGTTTCAAACAAAAGACTTTTATTGGAGACTTTATTTATGATACATCCAAATTTATGATAGTTTTTCTTTGAGATATAATGTACACTAAGTTTACTTTAAAAGGTAACAGTCTTAATGTTACTGAATGCATTATGGCTGTACCATAGAATTACCCGCCGAGATAAGCTCGCTAACTTTGGGAGTGAACAGAGTGTTCATTACATTTGTGCGTTTCTTTCAACAAAATCATTGTCAAAAAGATTGCAAGCAAAAAGGGAGAGTTGCGTCAATCTTTGTTTTATTTTTTTACTCTATGGGAAAACAGTATCGTGCAAGGTGTTCCGCTGGCGAGTTAAATCCCTACGCTAGGCGTTAGTGTGACGTCAGTTTTCGCCTGTTTGTATGGCACGGTAATTCATATGCACTCATAGTCTAGTATGTCATTGCCTGTCTGAATGGCCTGGCAATTCATAGGCTGATGTGTGCTCGGCCTGCCTTAGCCTGTCTGAAAGTTCAGAAGTGTGCATTGTCAGCCTTGAAATTTTTGAATTATCACGTCAATTAAGAAATGTGCCTGTTCCCTCCTTGCTTGTTTGAATGAGCTTGCGAGTCTACACTAGATATCATCTCTGAGGGAAATGCATGGTTACTATTGGGGAACAGCGTTGTCATTCTCTTGTTTTTGTGTGATCAATCTCCCCTCAAACACAAGACAAGTTTTGCAACGCTGGTTAGCCGAGGTTTCCAGTAGCTCCTTCTTACCCAGCACATCACCTTCAGACATAACTGAGAGCGAGGAGATTTGGTGACAATAAAGTGAGAGAGAGCGAAGATAAATATTTTCTCCATAAGACCTACAGTTTCCTCGGAAATGATATAGTGGGTGTCGGTGTAACCACTATCTTTTCTGCCCTGTCTGAATGAAAATAAACTCAATAATTGTGGGGTATCTTCACTGTCTTGTTTAAAGGGTCAAGTTGATAGAGAAGACTGCACTCTCGCTTCTTTCTTGTATGAAGGGCTAATACCATACACCACTTTTAACACTCTCTCCTGGCCTATTTGAAGGGACAAGAGAATAAGAAGTATTCACGGTCTATCCATCTTTCCATATATAAAAGACTAATAAATACATATCTTGGAATTGTCTACCTGGTCCTATTTAAATGGACATTCCAAATGGAATTTCTGAAACTCAATTAGCGTTGACTATCTCTACTGTTTTTTTTTTTTTTTAATAAACATGTTGATCCAAAAGTTTACATGGGCTATCCTAACCTTTGTGAAGAGCTACACTACTCAAGCAGGGTGCTACGTGATTAAATTAGGATCCAATGTATAGTTAGACCTGTGTTATGGTTTGCACTTTTCAATCAGAGCACATCTGACATAATCTATTTATCTCCGCATCAAAGACTCGGTGGCTCTCAGAGATCAATATTAAAGAGAGTGAGAGTACATTGTTTCAATAATGAATTGATTGCATTTGGAAAATAATAAGTCAAGGAGATTAATATCACTAACAGGTATGCTTTGTGGATCATAATTGTAAATATAAGTTATATATATATATATATTCAGATAAGTAGGATGAAAAGCTGGTTTAGCTTAGCAATGGGATGAATTTTTAATGGTAAGAAAACTTCAAATCCATTTTGAGATAGCTAATATATTCTAAAATCACAATGAAAGAGGCCCAAAAGTTTAGTCAAAGAAAAAATTATTAGCTCGACTAAAATTCGGAGCTGGAGTAAAAAAATAGAAATTTTGATCCAAATGCATTCTAAATTACTTTCGAGATCAAAACTTCTAATAGCATCAATAAGGTGATATATATTCAATATATTATTAACTTCACATCACCTATAGAGGTTAGAGAAGCTCTACCCACACTGGTAGTCCCGCAGTCTAAGGTGTAAAGCTTACAATAGTTTTTGTTGCCGGTGACGAGGAAGTCGAGTAACTAATTTTGGGCGGATGCACTGGTGATAGTTTTCAAAATGTAATATAACATTTTGTTTTCTCCTTCTCTTCCCAAGTCAATGTGGGTGCTTTCCTTTTAATACAAACACCTCATGTTTACTCTTTAGAATAAGAGGTTGATGACCAGGTCTTAAACGTACTAATGAAATAAAAAGAAAATATCACCCTAAAGATAATCATGTCGAGAGCCAGGGTATACCGGCGGAAAGTATGTTTTATTAAAATTATAATTAATGAAATAAGTTTAAACTGAGCAAATAATTAGGAAATTCAATAGTCCAATATTACTATTTTTAAATCATAGCTTTGTTCCGTAGGCAACGTGTAGTATGGCAATATAAAGCAAAGCTTTGAATTTTGATTAATATTTTAGAAACAATATATAAACCTTGTCGTTCTTTTGTTGATTGGGAGAAGATTAGGAAGTTTATCTGCGAGTACCCAGTTGGCATCTTAGGTAGCTGGAGTTGTCTTGCGCTGAATATTTGCAGAAAGGATTTTGGGAAGTTATTTTTCCTTTAGAAATTTGTTAAGATAATAGTCAACTGATAAAAGGGGTTGACAAGCCAATCAGTAGAGCAGACGGATGAGTAATTAAATAGAGTAAAATCACTTATTGTCAACATAAACTTTGAATAGTATAACTGAAAATGTGTTTAGAAAATAAAACTTTTTTCTCCAAAAATAACTCGGTGTCTAGCAAGATGATTTCGAAAGAAAACATTGTATATGATATTAACATAATATTTATAAAACTTTACTGGCCGTAAGAAGAGATAATATTTTACTACTTCCTATAATAAGTTGATGTGAGTTATTTTACTTTGTGGAATTTGGTAGCTCGTGTCTATCCTTGCAGCTATATGAACGTGGTTGAATTTGCAATGAACTCTTTAAGTGTGAATGCCTCATCGCTCTAAACTAGTTAAGCTGGTACCACATTATTTTATGTTTGTGCAGCACTAAATTATTTCAATTTTACATCTGAAATACCATACTTTTGAAATTAAAGAATCTTTCTCAGAGAGGTATTCAAGTATGGTTTTCTAGGAGATGGGGGAATAATTTTGATGGTAAAGTTGATGTTGAATGGTGACAGAAGCAAGCGGAGCATGTTTTTACTAACAAAGCTTAGAAATGTGTTCTTTTAACACAGTACTATTATAAATCTGTGTGACCTTATAAGATAAACGATACAACATTTTAATAATAGATCTGATATAATCTTAATAAGTGTACTGGTTGTTTAAATTTAGTAGAAATCAATTTGATAGCTAGTTTTAATAGGAGATTGTTTTTAAATAGAACTATAATCTCTAAAAGGAGTATTGAAAGGGTTTAAGAAGATTATAAAGGCAAAGATATTAAGCCAAAATTGAAATTTGAGTTCCAGGTATAACCATTTAATCTAAAGGGGGAGATTATTCCATATCTATGAAAACATATTTTAGGTCTAAAATGAAGTTTACAAGAAACAAAGCTCCAAATATGACTAGGGTGACCCAATAAAGTATGTTTACAGAGGAAACAAACGTCCTCACTACCTTTCATAAAAGCAAAAATTATTCCTAAGGTGTGAGCCCAAAAAAGGGCGTGTAATGTAAACACTTAACATAGCAAGAAATTATATTAAGAGCCTATCTATTGCCAGATTAACCGGAAAATCCGATTTTAAATAACTCTCGAACCAGAAAAGTCTTGAAGTGCTGTTTTCTGCATTCTCCACTTGTCGACATCAAAATTCGTATGAGTATAATACTTTCTTAATTTAATATAATTTATTTTTTGTATTGTATTTTTAAAAATATGGTAAAACAGTTTAATATGTTTCATTTCCACTCTGTTTTCAAAGCAGAACACAGAAAGAAACACCAAGATTCAACGTCTGGTTCAAACTGTATTACCTACCCAAGTTATCCATAGGGTGAAACCGACTTTGAAGTGTGGAGCACCCCATTCACACAGCCACTCATGGTGATTAAGGTCGTAAGAATGAAATTGTAGGTTTGACTATAGTAAAAATAATACAATCTATATAAAAGGAAAATACTCAATGATAATTCCTTTAAAATATCACTGAGGGAATGTAAATAGTTAAATAATAATTTGCTAACTCAATTTACATCAATTAATATCAACCACATCATAACAAAAAGCAAAATTTTGGTTATATTCTCTTTTCAGAGATTATTTTAATGTATTTTAGTTATGAAATGGTTTAACAGCTAAAAATGTATCCCGCAATTTCATTTTTCTTAGCGCAATGCATCTTACTGACCCTTCGAAATGTTTGCAAATTACACTTACTAAACTAACAACACAAATGGAAACTTCATGTATCATTCACATATATAAAGGATAAAATGTAATTTATGTTAAAAAAATATCCCTATCGAGTTTTAGGTTTTGATCTTTCAACTAAGATCAAAGCAGGCTGGGCTCAAATATAACCGTCTAAAAAAGTGTAAGCCTACGTAATATGTATGTGTTATTTGCTCAAACCTCACTTCATTACCAGTTTAGTGCGTTCTTTATGGACTTTTAGTTCTTACTAAGACTATATTAATCTATCGGATAGAGATGATTACGATAATAGTATAAATCTACCAACATTAACGGGTAGTAATTGGGAGAACCACAATGATAAATCCCATTTGGGAAACCACCCCAAATACATAGAGCCGAGATTCGAAACTGGACCTCTCTGTCAATCTTAGCCCAGTCTCTTGAGTGCCTCACTTCTTATAGTGTGTAATCTTCTGGTGTGGGTCATATTTTTAAGAAGAATATTTTGGCGAATAGAGTTTTTATGTGTTTAACATATTTCTTAAGAAAGACAAATACCTATGTTTGGTAAACTTGTCCTGTCACTTCAAGGGAAAGGAGTTCGTATAATGAATCAGGTTGTCTCCACAACACATTCATTCTTATTGGAGTCCTCTTTACACACCACCTGTTCTGTCACACCGAGATATTCAAGGAGTGTTGATGATCTAGAACATCCGTTCACATGTAAAACAATGAAAAGTATGAGAGTATACTAAAACGTTGATTCACCGATACATAATAACTCATTTTATTGAGGCAATACAAAATCCCAATAAATCCGATCTCTATGAGAGCATCTCTAATGGGAAATCTGTTGAACATTTGTGGGACTGTGCTGCCCCTTCCCTCTTAAATAACGACGCAATCCAACATCTCCTCTTTGACATATTTTGGTAATGCGCTGTGTCTAAGTGCCACTCACCCCTAGTGGCAATATCAACTTGTATCATTCAAGGGAAGCGGTGGCAAGCCCAATATTGGATTTGTTCGTTGTGTCTGTTTGGGGGGGTTAAGGGGTGGTTCGAAGGGGGTGGTGGTTTTAGGGACGGATGGATCGATAGAGAGATTGTATGTGACTATTTGCGTCAGTAGCAAAGTGGTTAAAAGATGTGGTCATATGATATGGTCGACCCCTTGCGGTCAGATCGGCTTTGCCACAATACAGAGTTGGTGTGGGATTCCTTCGGGCAAGTTGATAAACGAACCAACACGCAGTTAGAAAATGGGAAGAACATATTTATTGGCTTTGATTACAAGATTACTAATGTTTGGAAGGACAATTCGGGAACTAAGGTTGACTCAGTTTACGCATCTTTCACCCTGTTCAGGCTACCCGTGACGTAAACCAATCAATCTAAGGAAGCAGGATAAGGAGAATTTATTTTGAAGTAACAAATCAAAATGAACCTAACAAGACGATTGGGATTTTTTTTTTATTATTATACTATGGAAATCTGTGTCGTTGAGTTGGAAGTGCCATCCATTTCTTCAAAACTGACGGCATTATTGTTATTATTTATACTTAGAGAATTATAACTTGCAATTTATTAATACAGCTCATGACTTGAAATATTATGGACACACTGTATATTACGTCAGTATCACAATAAACTGGTTTGCTATAACATGGGAGGTTGGAGTTTGAATCTAAGCTGGGATCATGATAATTTTATTTTTTCCGTGTGAGATTTTTCACTGTGATTTTTCCATCTCTCTACTCCCTCTCTACACTTATAAACGAGTATATCCTTTGAAACTATTTAATTCGTCTTTATTCCTTAAAATAAGAGATTACACTTAGTTGTTTTATATTTTATATGAAGATATACCCACATATTAAGGACACTCTATACTATACACTCACTTCCAGTAATAGGAGTTGAAGCAGAAAATGTTGACACATTCATCAAGACTATATCTTAACTATTTTAACTACTAAATCCTTCGAAATAAACTTAAATTAACAATAAAAGATTGACAATTTTCTATACACTCTTGAATTATTCAAAACAGTATCCTTAAGATGGCCACCATTATATGCCATACACTGTTGTATGCACTTCTCAAATCATAACATGACTTAGTGCAATGTCTTTTGTTGAATTGCTTCAGCTTACCCCAAAATTCTTTAAATTCTTGGGTGAGTCACATAAACTTAACATGGCCCAAAAGAAAGAGTCCGTGCCGGCCGCCTGGGTTGTGACGGAGCTAGTCAGGCGATTGGGTGCTCGTTGGTACTCGGAGTAGGCTGATGTTAAGGCTGTGTGGGCCGTTTCCCCATCTTGTGGAACCACGTGTTGTTGGTATCCATACCCTTACGTTGAAGTTCAGGGGTCAGAAAGGTCTAACATGAATGGAGGGCCTTGTAAAATGTTTCTTGGGCACCTTGTTTCAAAATATGGGGACATCATCTTACAAACTCGTTCACCAGACTTAACAGCTCTGGACTCTTTCTTGTGGGGCATGTCAAAGAGACATGTTTACGTGACTCATTCAAGATCAATTTCAGGAAATTAAGATTTGATGGAAGGGAAGCAAGATAAATCCCGTGTTTTTGCAGTTTTTATGGCGAAACATTTTTTGGACAAAATAAATAAAATATTGCTCCGGTACAAATAAAGAATTTAATCTTTTTCACATGGTGACTCCAAAATTTATTGAATTTCACTCAAAGATGTTCTGAAACTTAATGAAGTTTTCTCATCATTTAAAAATTTGTTAAATAATGCTGCCATGCTCATGAAAGATATTTAGCAACTGTTTATATCAACATGGGAAGAAAATTAAACTCTTTGTTTATATAGAAGCAATATTGTTTTTATTTTAGCCAAACACAGTTTTGCCATAAAAACTTCAAAAACACTGGCCCTTTCTCGCGTTCCCTTCCACCCCACCTTAAAGAAATGTGGTGGAAACTGAAGCAACAAAATACATTGATCCAAGTCATATCGATATTTGAGAATTGCATACAACAGTGTAAGGCATATAATGATAACCACCTTAAGGATATTGTTTCTAAACCATTAATAACAAAAGGGTATGTAGCAAATTGTCAATCCTCTTTTATTTTTTCATGTCTAATTTGAAGCCTTTATTAGTTATGATGTTAAATATTTAATGATATTACATGTGTCAACACTTTCTGCTCCACTCTATATAAGCTTATTGTTCGTTTATAATATATACCTATATTTCAAGAACAAATTATCAGTGGGTGCACCTGGGGATAGTATAAGGTCTCATGGGAAAAAATGTCATCCTCCATAGACCCTGAGCCACTGGATGGGTGTTTGGAATATTTTGTTTTTAGTACCACGTCTTACTACACGTTCGGGATGTACGCAGATATAAGTTACCCACTACGCTAAAGTGATAGGGATGAGGAAGATTGAATTTAGAGTAAATGTGCCAGTGTTATCGTGGAGGAATATAGACAAACCATTTATTAAAAACCATCCTCAATACGCCAGTTTGGGATTCGAACCCCAATCTCCCCATCATCTACAGTTTTGGCTATTGCTTGAGTTACACCTTATAGCATACAGCCACTGGAGCAGGTACTAGGTGTGGAATGAATAATCAAATATTATATATATATTATAGACTCATTCCACCAACGGATTTAATATTAAAAATCAATAGTGTTCTTTTATTTCTAGCGAACCTTTCACCATTTCACCACTTCACCTCTTACACCTTAAATTAATATTAATATTAAGTAATCTACTGACATCTTCGTTACCATTTGCAAATTATTTTAATATTGTTTTATTTGCTGTTACACCAAAAGAAAGAGCCAGATTTTGATTAATTTAGAATACTGGGGGAGATAGGGGGGATGTATAGGAAATAGTTTTATTATCTCAAATACATACTGTACCATGCTTAGAATATTGTATATAAATATAATCCTATGTAAACACTAGCCTGAGGCTAGTTTTAATTCAGTGCTCAGCTTAACACAGTACTTGGAAACAGAATTCAGGATATATATATATATATATATATATATATATATATATATACACACAGGGTGGAGAGTAAACAATTAGACTATCTATGCTGAGGAAAGTGATGGGAAACGTGCTGAGGTTTGTCTGACGTCCAGTGGAGCTCATCTGACTGACATTTTAAAAAAACTAAAAGGTGTAGTATGTAGTTTGCTTTTATTTAGCTAGCGAATATTTACTTTTCGATTAAAGTGATAATTTTCATGTTACTAATAGTCTAATTGTTTCGGCCCCATCCTGTGTATGGGTGTCTGGGATAAATCACTTGTAGCCCAGTTTGTGGAGATATTAGCCAGTACTAATGTACCGTTGTCCAGGTGACACCTGAATATACTGATCGTACATCCTTTCTGTGGTAGTTAATTCCATGTCCCGATGAGATGAGTTAAATGGTGATAGTGAGTATGAGGGTGTGGAACTAGTATAAAACTCTTAAACCTGACTTAAGCCTAATTAACCAAACTCCGGTGACTGTTGGGAAAACTACACATGATACCAGCTGGGAGTCTAATTCAGGACCTCTAAGTTCGTAGACAGGTGCACTAACAGCTATACCATGTGGCTGGTTAATTTAGGTGATATAGCACATGTTGAACCAAATAATAAATTCGGTACAAAGAAGGATTAAGTTGTTTTTTTCAGTTAGCATCAAATACAAATTACTATATTATGATTGTTCCATGGTTTGATGGGAATAAAAAGTGACTGTTGCATATCACTTGAATTGAAATATAAATATACTAAGATTGTTTTATTAGCTTTTGTAACTGTAAAAAAAGTCATTTTTATTTAAATATGACTGTAAGTACTCAAACAAACGGCAAAAGTTGAAAAATATAACTCACACGCATAAACAGTTGTTCTCAAGACTTTAGTAGAACAATCATTGGCCAGATATCAATGGACATACATTCCCATCTTAGGTATGTAGAGCAGAGCTTATCGGTCAAATGGGGAATGACTTGGAAAGAAAATATCATAAATTCAGATTTAACAAGCTCTACTTACCCTGACACGTCATCGGTAATTAGCTAAGCCAACTGTTCAGTTTGAGCACAAATCTTAACATCAACTACATTCACCTTAAATAACGTATCTTGATTATTTGTGAATAAATAGTCATGATTACTAATTCTATTATTATTATTATTATTATTATTAGCACCACGTCTTACTACCCGTTCGGGTTGTACGCACTTACGCTAATGTGTAATGGTAGGGTGATTGTGAGATGAAATGGAGGACCTACAGTTTAACGTGGAATCCGAACCACGGTGGAGGCCTGGCATTCCCCACATTCACAAGTTGTGATTAATACAAGTCTTGTCAGAGGTGAAGGAAGGGTTTGGTTATCAGATAAATCTGTGCCGGAACCGAGGATTGAACCCCGGACCCCCAGCACCGTAGTCTGACACCTTACCCCTAGACCACCAGGTCACCCATTTTCTAATTCATTACTATTTATATAATGTAGGTATAATATGAATATGTTTATAATAATATTATAATACTAATATTAATAGTGGGGCTACTTTTAATTACTCTTAATTAATGGTTTCTTTTCAAAAATACGCAAATATCTATATTTAATTTGCTCTCAAAACCAACATCAGAACTCAGATTGTCCACCAATTCAAGTTTAAAAGCGCACAAGAAACAAATTAACTTGATTATTTTAATCTTTGTTTCTCTTCCTCTCTTAATTGTGTTCTTCCCATTCATGGTCAATTGTTTCTCCTTTCTCCCCTCCTTCTCCTCCTTCTCCCTGCCCCCTCCATCATAGATACGAAGTCGAGACCTCCCACCTAACAAACACCCCAAAACCCACGACGGAGAACACAAAAGCGCCGCCTCTTGCTAACAAAACAAAGCTTCATAACAACAGTGTGACGTATTATACGGCCTAAAGAGAAGTTATGAATCTTTTATGTTCACTTATAGGTATGGGTTATTTCAAAATCTCCTCGATGCCCCCTTTCCTGAAAAGGAAAAAAAAAAAAACTTTTAAAAATAAAACATACTGAATCTGACAAAGTTGGGTGGTAGCCTACATATACGAGGCATGAGTAGGAAAAGAGTTAATGGGCTCGCTGAGAAAAGGTTTCACTAAAGTTCTCTCTTTCTCTCTCTCTTTTTTTTTTAATGAAAAAGAAGAGTTAGTTTATTCAACCAACCGATAGCTTCGTTTCACTAAACCCGGCCCACCTCTGTGTGTACAGAGTAAAGTAGGCGTTCCCTAATTCCAAACTATTTGCTCGATTAGACTGTTTTGTTCAACCTTCCTTTTCTTCTGCATTTTATCTTTCATTCAATGGGGATCCTGTTTGTGTATAGAATCAGAAAAGACGTAAAGTTCTATGGACTATAACATACGAGTATATCATCGATGAGGTTGGTTTGGCGATTTGGCATACGCCAGAGGGATAGAGAAGTGAGCTATAATAGCTCACCTAAATTCCCTCGCAATCTTAATCTATTAGCTGTTTTTTTAAAGCTATTTCCACCTACTTACGTTTGTTCTGTTGTTGTTGTTTTTAAATATAGGCTACGCCAAATTAGGAAGACTTGGCTCCAATTTTGTGAAATGTTTTGTAAATTCACGTATTATATTAAAAGTAGACTTTTACCTAAATGTAGAATATTTTTCATTGAAAACATCTAAGTCACTATCGTTTGAAATAACCAAGCCTTTTATGATATATTCTCCATTAATAAGTACAGTTAATCTCAGAATTCGCACTACAGATGTATATTCCTATGCATAGTTCTCAAATATATGCTCGTTCGTTTACTGTCTTGGCATTGCAGGCTTGGAACAAATGAGACTACTAGACTAGACTCGCCACCTGACATCCATCCGGTCACAAATAATATATTGTCAAATAAGCTAAAATGAATTTGAATTCTTGAAACTGTTTGAGCTGTAGATGAATGTGTGAATGAGCGTGCAAATGGTTTTCTACTTATTTGAATTTTCCTTTCAATTATATATTTTATCATTATTACTATTAAATATGTTCGTATTCCAATAAATTTAATATTGTATGTTGTGTTTAAACTCTGGCTAAGTGGAAGAGAAGCAAGCCTTCCTTAACCTAGCCAGATAAATAATGACCATTATTTGTCTATTATTATTGTATTTACGGAAAGCCTATCGCCCATTATATAACAGTCATTGGCCTTTTTCTAAATATGGTATCCATATTATTTATTGAAGGCTCCCTAGTCATTTGATAAACTATTTTACACTTTGTAGGTCTATATATGTAGCTTTCCAAACATTTAAAGATTATCAACTACCCACTCGAACAGATTTTATTTTATATACCTATTGGAATTTTTGTTTAGTTAGCAACACGTCTTACATACCGTTCGTATTATAGGCTTATGTACTATTTACACAAATGGTTTTAGGGATTAGAAATGTTATAGGTAGAGGAAGTATACCCGCATTTGCGTGTATTAACCAGGGAAAGCCATTTTGGGAAAATAACTTAGTACACCCGAACGAGATTCAAACCTCGGTCTTCCCATCGTCGGCAGTCTATTCTACTGCGAGAGTAGTGCGTTATACCATGTGGTCACCAAAGCTGCCTATATTACTTTTATTTTCATTTTACCACGTCCTACTACCCATCTGGACTATCCTGATTTAATTACATTGGGGTAGGAATGAGGAAGGTTTAAATTGAGGGTATCTACTCGAATTTGAGAAGGAAATCATTTAGAAGAAAACCCTATCAGTAGGTCTACACCCGGCCAGTCGAACCTCAACTTCTTTGACGTTGGTCACCAAACCAGATTAGCTTGACGTTCAATTCACTTGATCACCAAAACGGGTTTCTATTGCTATTGTTACCATGGAGACAAATCCTTCCTTAAGAGCCTATGCCACATATAAACAATTTTAAATCAAAATATGGAAACGGCGAGGAAATAAAACTATTGTTCGATACTTTAGCTAAGTCGATAGCGAGTCTGTTTACTGAGCTAAGGATCTTGGGCTCTATTTCTGGCATGACCGAAAAATTTATCATTGGGTTAACGCTTTCATAATGCTGAGTTAATGGTCAGGGGCTGGGTGTGGTGTTTTGTTTCTATATATAAGTTGGTTTATAAGTCTTGTACTGATAGGCCTATAATCAATCGGTTCAGAAAGTGCACGTTAAATTCCTCAAATATTAAGAAGAAACAATGAAATAAGAGTATATACTAATTTTCATAAAATGATCATTTTCGAAAGAGAAAAAAAAACATATTTTTATGAGGCCAAAATTGATAATATTCTACTATGATAAATGTAGTTTTTATGTTTTAGTAAAATACATTATATCAAAAGTGACAGTTGTAGATAAAATAACTTAACGCCTTTTTTAGCTTGAATAAAATTGGACTGTAGAAAATGTAATGAAATAGATTTTCATTTCACAATAATTTAAATAAAAAAAAATCCCACCCTTTACATATTCCAAATTAATTAATAGTTTCAGAAAATAAAAATAAATTTATCCAGATGTGTTAGGAAATCTCCTCACACACTTGTATTATCAATTATAGTTTTATTTTTTGTATGATGACTATGACATCAGCTTATATTGTCCATTGTTCAAAACGTCCCCACACACCTATTATTATTATTATTATTATTATTATTAGTAGTAGTAGTAGTAGTAGTAGTAGTAGTAGTAGTAGTAGTAGTAATAGTAGTAGTAGTAGTAGTATTAGCACCGCGTCTTACTACCCGCTCGGGCTATAGACACTTGTGCTAATGTGTAATGGTAGGGTGATTGTGAGAATCCAAACCACGGTGAAGGCCTGGCATTCCACACATTCACAAGTTGTGATTAATAGACGTCTTGTCAGAGGTGAAGGCACACACCTATTGCAACTACTTGTGAAATATAGCCACTTCTAAAACTCTCTTTGACCCTCCCTCCTTTCTGGAACAAATATAAAATGGTGCAACTTATATAAAGTGAGAAGCGTCTAGAAGGCTTTCTTTCAAACTATATACTCAAAAAGAAGGCTTCTTTAGTCAGTCGTTCCATAACCTTACAGAGTAAATTTCCGCGTCTCATTAACCTAAAATTTTCTCTCGTCAAACAACCTTACATAGGAACGGTCCACGATGCGTTAAGCCACCGTATCGTGTGTGCAAATAAAATTATTCTGAACAAATCAGATTTAAATTAATAAAACATAGATTTCAACAAATTAACGTATTTTATATGTTTAAATATTATCGATACCAAACTCATATAATCATCACCACGAACTCCAATCCAGGACTCCGAAAGAAGAGGATCATACAAACCCCTACATTCCCACTTCACTAATTTGCTCGACAACGAGGACATTTAGAGAAAGACTCCCCAAAAAGCACAAAACATCACTCTCCAACTTGACTTGACATCGAGGGGCTTTACCAGCGAAACATCACTCTTCACAAACTAATATATATATATTTATATAGGCCACTAGTAAATATTCATATCCAATTATATTAATATAGCCTATTAAGTCCTATAAAACATTTTGTTTTATTATATTTCCTATAACCTTACTCATGGTTACGCAGATTATTACTTTTTTCTAGGTATTAGTAATAAATATGTTGCAAGAAATACAAGGAGGATATTACCTAAAGATGAGTTACATACCCTGTACTCTTTACAAGACATTGTTAGAATAATCAAGTCTTGAAGATTATGGTGGGCCGTACATGCAGCGTGAATGTGAGAATTTATAACCTTGTTCAGCGGACTGACTAGCAAACCCAATGGGAAGAGACCATTGGGAAGACCTAGACGCAGATGGGAGGGTAACATTAGAATTGACCTGAAAAAGATAGGGTGTAATGAAGGGTACTGGATGGAACTAGTTCAAGATATAGAAAGATAGCGTATTTTTGTGAGTGCGGAAATGAACTTTAGACCCAATTCAGTAGTCAAATGGTCTAAGGGTTCCTTCTCGTATTATACTGGCCGACTGATGACGGGGGAAACGGGATTTGAATCCTGGTCGGGTCTACTGAGGGTGGTTTTTCATAAATAATTTCCAACTATCCTTCCACGTGAATGCGTGTAGATTATCTCAAAAATACTTCCTTTTTCATTCCCGTGGTGGTAAAAAAAGAAGAAATGTTGAGCTTCTAATGCTATAAAGTGAGTAAAAATAATCTCAAAATCTTTTGAATACCTGTCATGGGTATTACCTAATTTTACCAAGCCTTTTTGTTCTTCATTTTAAAAGTTTCCGTAAGATGCCGCAATGTTCATGAACCAAAGCCCGGTGAAACATTGCATCTAGGCCGGAAATAATTACGTGGAGGGATGAAGCTATTGCTCCTGAAGCAGCTATTTGTTAATCAATGGTCATGTTTAGCAAGAAACAAGTTTTTTTTGTTTTTTTCTTGCTTAAGGTTTTTCACTGCAAAACATATTAAATATTTTAGTTTCAATTTATCAAGGAATAATTATTGATCTGTTCATGTACATTATTTATGAGTATTTGTTTATATCTTTGAGTCATTTTTCAAGTTAGAAGTCATATTTTACAATTTTTTATGCCGTATTAGTAATTTTTCGACAATATCTAGGCCATCGTATTACAGGCCATCCAAGATAAATATTCAAGAACTGTTGATAAAAGAACATGTAGGAAGGTTAGACTAAAGAATCAATTATTTAATAGTTTTTAAACAAAAAATGTTTTTTGCAATAAAACTGACAAAATATGGATCTTAACTCGAGTTCCCTTTGGCTTAGTGAGACATCTATTCAAAAATATTTAATAAATCTACTTTTTTGAATGGTGTATCTTTTATATTTAGTGCCCCAGAGTTGTATGTTAAAGTTTGAACACCTACTTCGGTTTGCACATGGTGTAAGGCATTACGCTCACAGTTAACTATGACAGGGAGATCGAGGTTTGAATCTTGGTCTGGTGTATTGGGGGAGGATTTACTAAAATGGTTTTCTACTCTCTAGCCACGCAACTGTGGGAACACTTCCTCTAAATATAACCCTCCTCATCCCTAGAACCACTAGCGTGGCTTTAAAATAAGCGTATAAACTGAACGTGTAGTAATACTCGGTGCTAAAAAATGTTGCACATCCTGCTTAGGTAAGTATAAGATTGAAATATGCTTTGTTATTTTTAGCCTAGATTTGTGTAAAAATCTAGAATTCTTCAAATTACTCATGAAAAATTAGAGATTATTATTACTATTACTATCATCATCATCATCACTACCACCACGTCTTACTACCCGTTCGGGTTATACGCACTTACGCTAATGTGTAATGGTAGGGTGATTGTGAGATGAAATGTAGGACTTAGAGTTTATCGTGGGATCCGAACCATGGTGGAGGGCTGTCATTCCACACATTCTCAAGTGATGATTAATACATGTCTTTCAGATGTGAAGGAAGGGTTTGGCAATCAGATAAAACTGTGCCAGGACCGAGGAGTGAACCCCCGACCCCCAGCATAGAGGTCCGACACCTTACTCCAAGACCGCCAGGTCACTGAGAGTTAATAACAACAAGAAACCTTTCGGTGGCCGCATGGTTTCTCTCGCAATAAGATAGTTTGCCGATAGTGGGAAGATCCTGGTTCAATCCTGGTCGGATGTACTGAGGGTTGTTTTCCATAAATGATTTACCACTTCATATCTCCACGAAAATGTGGGTATGCTCCCTCTAATTTCAAGCTTCCAGATCCCTTACTAATTAGCGTAGTTAGAATACAACCATATAACCTGAATGGGTAGTAAGACAATGTCCTAAAAATCAACAAAAAAAAACAGCAAATTTATAAATCTTGGGGGGTACTTCTAAGGGTTGTTATTGTATATTACATATGAAGTCGCGTAACTTAATGTGGAGGTTGAAAAAAATTGGTAACATTAAAAGGTTTCTGATCTTGCAACGACAAAAAATAATTCAACATCAAATGCGTAGTGAATCCGAGTTATTTCTGGCAGCGCTCGCCCATGTTACATCGCACGACTTCACCGCAATTTTGGCTCTGAACATACAAATTATTGTAACATTTTTATGTTAATAGATAAAATTGAAAGCTTTAATAAAAAAAATTAACATATGCAAGAATAAGATGGGGAATGGTTTACCGTTATTCCTCCACCCGCATCCTGTGGTTGTGTCAACGGCTCGAGACCATGGTCCGACCACCGGATCATAGAAAGGGCTCATGGTATTAGCTCATTTGATTTTAATGTGTGCCCATTGGTTTTTAATGTGTTTAAGGACATCACCCTACTAGCCCATAGTACCAAGGGCCATGATGGAAAGTCTATTTTAAAATACACGATGGAGGTAAGAAAAATGGACTCCAGAGCTATTAATGAACGATGGGAAAATCATGTCCATGCGTTACGGTCCGCTCTACTTTATTAAATCGCTGAAATTTCTCCCGATGTCGTCCAAGATGCCAAAGACATTCGGCTTGGACGAGTCTTTGGCCAAGGGCCATTTCCCCATTTTTTCAATAAAAAAGAAAATGCTGGGTATAGGGGTCCCTTGCTGCCAAAGGAGGACTATGGCATCGATGAGATGTCAGTTGAGGGAAAGCAGCACTTTGAGAAGTGGTATGACGCGTTGGTCAAAGAAAATTATGTCTTTGATTTTAGCCGCGAGTTGGAACTGTATTGCTCGAAAGATGTAGAGATCCTACGGAAGGCCTGCCTAAAGTTTAGAGACAGGATTATGGAAAAAGCAAAGGTGGATCCTTTCATAGAGGCGTGTACGATCGCGGTAGTGGCCATGTTGGTTTACCACCAAAGTCATCTTAAGGATAATACCGTTGGTATCATTCCTAACGGTGGCTACTGGTCTGCAGACCAACAGTCGCACGTCACTGTACAATGCCTCTGGTGGGAGGCCCATCAATGCCGTATCTCTATCCTTCATGTGGGCAACGGCCGTGAGGAATATGTATTAGGGTGACTTATAGATGACGTTAATAAAGCTGGAGATACCACCACCATCTTCCAGTTTTGGGGATGTTATTGGCACGGGTGCCCTCTCTGTTATCCTGACACGACCACCCCTATCAAAAACAGCCCCGGCGAGACCATGGAGACGCACTATGCGTGGAAAATTTAAGAATTTTGGCTATACGGTCGTAGGATTGCGGGAGTGTATGTTTAATGCGATGAAACGTACAGACAAGGACATGAAACAATTTATACTCCAGCACGAGGTATACAGTAAGGAGCCTCTCAGTCCCAGGGACGCATTCTTTGGCTGGAATACAAATTGTATTAAACTTTTCCAAGAAGCAGACTTTTCTTGTGGAGAGAAGATCAAGCACTTGGACTTGTGTTTATTGTATCCTTGCGTTTCCAAGTACAAAAAATATCCTACCGACCACCCCAAAACTCACTTGGAGCAAAATTGTCCGTCTATAGAACGAGTAGAAGGTTTAGCCAAAGTTACCGTGACGACTCCACGGAATTCATTCATGCTCGTATTTCCTACATGGATGCACGACAAGTTAATGTTCATCTTGTGCAGGAAATGCGGGGAATAGAAAAACCAAGGGGCATGTCAGCACAACGACAAGAAAGATCGCTGTTTTACGGACGTGTGGGTAATTGATGAGATCCGGAAAGCCATTGAGAAAGGCTACACCGTTGAGGTAGTACACGAAGTGTGGGAGTACAATGTATCTGTTTACGATCGTCAGACACGTTCTGGCAGATTGTTTCATGGGTACATTGATACTTTTTTAAATTAAAGAAGAAGCCAGCGGATGGCCAGAGTGGTGTACCTCACAAGATGAGAAATTAGCTTATATTCAAAATTATTTGGAAAGGGAAGGGGTAAAACCTGATTTCGATTCTGTTTGTTAAAATCCTGGTCTCCGCACACTGCATAAACTCTTTTTAAACTCGCTATGGGGAAGTTTGGGCAAAGAACCGATTTACCACACGTAGCCGTTGTCAACGACTATCAGAGCATCCACAAGTACCTGATGGATCCGTACATCACCGTGGATAGTATCAATGATGTAAATGATGAGGTTATGTTCCTCAATTACATGGATGCGCGTGACGCATTGTACCCTAATACTATCACGAGTGTGGCGTTGGCATGCTACACGACTGCTATGGCTTGGTTGCACTTATACAGCATCCTTGAACAATTAGTGGACCACGTTTTTTTATAATGATACAGATAGCGTTTTATTCACGGAACGCCCTGGCGATTGGAGTCCACCAACCGCAGACTTTTTGGGTGACTTCATTGACGATATTCAGGATTACGGTCCGGGAAGCTATATTAGCGCCTTTGTATCTGGTGGTCCCAAAAATTACGTTTACCAAGCTTGTGTTGGTGGCGATCCGTCAAAACAAAAACGGTATGCGAGGTTTGCGGGCTCACCATAAGCTACGGCAACCAGAACGATATTAATTTTGACGTTTTGAAAGCGATGGTCACCGAACAGGTGGCGGAAAGGTACATACAGATACCACACAAAATTGTAAGAAAAGGTCTTGTGACTGTATGTACCGTTTCGCAGAATAAAGTCTACTCGCCCGTGTACACCAAACGACGGATAAATTATTATTTTAATACGTTGCCGTTTGGATATCAGAGTTCTTGTAAACGCACTCACCCCGACTAAAAAGTGATAATTTTTCTTTCATTCTAGACAGTTCACTGACATATCATTTTTCAAAATTTGATCTGTTTTTTCCTTTTTTTCTGCATAAAAAAACGCACATTTTTGTATTGATTTATTTTATAAAACCCTGGATTCTTCTTTTATTTTTTCATCCACCAGTACAATCCTCCCCATAACTGATTATTTATAGTTAAATAGAATTAGTTGTTTGTATATATATTTATTTTAAATCTAGTCAATTTTGTTTAGTTTCTTGTATATATTTTAAAATGAATCATTATATTCAAATACTCTTTAACTGGACTTTGTATATTAGTTTTTATGTATATATATATATATAGTACCAAGGCCACCGTTCCAGCTACGATCTCAAGAAATTGATTATTGTTTCTTAAACATGTATACTATTTTTCAAGGTTTAGGATAGATTCTATAACTAACATTTTTTTGTAATTATATATTCCAAGTAATATTTTCATGGTGTGAGCAACTTTTATGGGTGTAAATAAATATTCCAAGTATAATTTTCATGGTGTGAGCTATATTTGTAAAAAATATTCTAAAACGTTTGTGTAAATAAATATTCGAAAACAAATCGATCAAAGCAAATAAATGCATTCAAATTAATGCATATTCAGTAATATACTATTTTATATCGACGAAAAAATTAGGAATACGCCTATGTCAATATGATTATAGCTTGAATAAATTTAACATGGGAGCTTGTTTCAGAGATGATATATATTTTCATGGTGTGAGCAACTTTTATGGGTGTGAATAAATATTCCAAGTATAATTTTCATGGTGTGAGCTATATTTGTAAAAAATATTCTAAAACGTTTGTGTAAATAAATATTCGAAAACAAATCGATCAAAGCAAATCCAATGTATTAAGACTGTTTAGGGTTTTCTGCTATCGTTTATCATATTTATTTGTCTGCTAAAACGAACGTTTGTTGAAAATAATAATCATGAAATTTAAATTTTAGCAAAGATGAGAAAATTTTTCTGGTTGAATTAATAGATAACTACAAACAAACGATATAAATAAACAGTTTTAATTGTTGTCCACTCACTTCAAGAATTTCTAAAACGTTATTTTTATTTGAACGAAATCGTAAAAGATTCTTCCTCGTTAAAAAATTTCAGGAAATTATTGCGTTCCAATTACTTTATCTCTTCGGTCTTTAAAATCTTGGGTTCCTTAAAGCTTGTAACTCATTTTCAAATTCATCATAATCAAACAATAAATCACCTATTTCAGAATACAAATAAATGCAACCTAACTTTAATAATAAAACTTGCCTTGAAAACAATATGGTGGAGTGTTTAACGTTGTTAATGTAGATGTTATGTTTGCTAACCGGAAGGTATACCTCGCGTTAACTTTACGGGCACTTTTACGTGGACATTAGTGTCAACCAAACATTGTAAAATCAAAAGTAGTGGTTGTTATCCCTTAACCTTATGTTAAGCCCTAATGAATAGAATAACGTGACATTGTAAGATTCGGCCTCAGTAACAATTATTATGGGTAAATAGAAACATTAAGAATAAAACAATTAATTTTAAAATAATTAAATCCTTTTACTTTCTCTTTGGGTAGCGATCTAACGTCACAACAATTACAATTTATGGATGAAAAAATAAATGTGTGTGTGTGTGTGTGTGACACCTTAACATAAACAGATATTTAAGCAGTGAAATAATAATAATAACTATAGTATACTTATTCCTCCTTTATACTCATATATTCTACTTCCTAAGAACGTGTGTAAATCAATAAAGCTTAACTTAAAGCTGTACTATTTAATATTTTATTCTGGCATTGTTTCCACGTGTATATTGCCAGCGCCTCTCTGTCTTTGAAATTCCTACAACATATTTTAGCGACAGAACGGGTACGTACAATTTGAAAACACCATATTATATTCTTGGGTTTGCCAACTACAGGGCATGAAGCACCCAGCGAAATATATAGGTGTTCGAATCTAGTGGTGGGTTAGGTTGTGGGGATTTGAATACCCACTGTGGTACTTGTTGGTAGTTTTCCCTGCGAAATTTTTCCTTACTCCTCCCTACCACATAATCTTCGTACGCCGCCACCAAGGGTCCATGGTAGATACCTACACCGGGGCACACATTAAAATATAATGGGGCTGGGGCATTCATAAAAATTAAATGCCCAATAGGGCTAACCCATGAGCCCTCGCTAGTGGGTAGGGGCTGGTGATGGCCCTCGATAGACACACAAAGATCCACGTCACGTTGCTTGAGCCTTACCACCCAGGCCGAGTCATTACATTGGACCCCCGGTGGATAGCGGTAAATTTATTGCGCATGTGTAGAGGAAAATCACAACGCTGTACTGAACCAGTGACAGCCAGTATTTTCTTATTTGAACATGTTTTAGTATAATCACCACCGAGTAATGACCTCTAGGGCACCCAGATGTGGAAAGGGGGTCAGCGAAAATCACAACGCCGTACTGAGCCAGTACTAACAAGTATTTTCCTGTTTGAACATGTTTAGCCACCTATTGGAGCCCCGGATGTGTAAAGGGGCTCAAACTTGAAAAGGGTAGGAGCGCAGCGAGACATTGCCAATAGCTCACAATTTATGTTAGACAATCGTCAAGAGAGGATGCTTCCCAGCCCTCGACACGCCGTGGGAGGAGTGCCTGAGACTGCACGTCTCCCCCTCCCACGACACATCCAATGGTCACATATAAAAAACCAATGGGTACACATAAAGGCCAACGGGCGTACATAAAAGCCAACGGGCACACATTTAATTTTTAAAACCAATGGGCACACATTAAAATCAAATAAGCTAAGTCCATGATCCATAGCTATGATCCGGTAGTCAGACCATGGTCTCGGGTTGATGACACAACCACAGGATTTGGGTGGAGGAATAACGGTAAATCAACCGGATGTGGAAACTAGGTTAATTGACATCACAATACACACTCTCGCTCACGAAAAATAGACTCGGGGCTGGAACCGGTGGTCCCACACGCTACCCACCTATATAACCAGGGTAGCGAAAACATTTATCGGCTGAAAAAGAGTCACAAGTGAAAAAGCTTAAGAAGCCCCGCTTTAAATACCTTAAATAAATAAAATTAAACCTATTTAATAATACCAACAGTTTATACAAATGTAATCAATATTAACCACAAAAAAGTTTGCATACTTGGAAGCTTTCAGTCCATCAGATAATGCAAATAGTGCAGATAATGTAGATACGATGGGAGGTGTTATAGAGCTCTAAGTGAGCTTAGGCAGGTAGCTATAATATGTAATATAAATATAGTGAAATATGATCAAGGCTGGCTACTTTACAGTATACAGTAATGTAAATATTTCCTGAAAGGTTCTTAAGTATGATTTATGCGTCTAGTCTTGTCCGATTTGAAAAACAAAATTCCTACTTATTTTATAACACGTATTCAATATGCTATGACTATATTTAACAAAATATAATATATTATAATAATAAAGATATTTATAGAAGAAGATGTAGAAGGGAGAAATTCAAGAGGGAGACCATGAATCAGATAGCGAACGATGTTGGCAGAAGAACATATAGTACAAAGATATAAAAAAATTGTCCCAGGCTAGACAAAAGTAGAAAGCTGCAGCAAACCAATCACAAGATTTATTATTACCTAATGATGAAGATTCAATATGGGATGAGGTTTTTGAGATATTTTCCTTGATATAAATTCATAATTATACAAAAACAAATAAGGCTTTCAAAACAGTGCTTAATATTGCCAAATACATTATATTCATTGTATGAAGCTCTCATCTGTGCTTCATAGGTGTGGATTAATTTAATGTATTATTAGTGACTGTAATAGCCACTATTAAAAGAGAGTAAGCACATTTTTAAGTCCAATCAAAACTAAATATGTCATTCTTTTTCAAGAAATTCAACCAATAAAAATAATAGAGAAACTCCTCCTTCCTGTTATCTTTGGTTCTTAGAATGTATTGAAAAAAAAGGAGAGACTCAGGGAAAAAAATTGATCGTTCCAGAGCAAGCCAATCTTGTAAGTTTCAATGATATTACTCAAACCAGCCACAAGCTTACTTCACCTTTTTTATGTTGTAAACAAATGATAGCGTTTGTTGTTTTTAGTCAACTATGTCATGTGTATATACGTTACAAGAGATTTAAGAGCTGGAGAGAAAACCAGTACTAAGAGACCCGCCCTAAAATTCAAACTGAATAATAATTAATGGTTAAAATAAACGTAGAAAATATTATCAACATAAATACTAATCTATTTTAAATATAAGAGTTGATTATAACTTATGTTATTTTAATAAATTCAACATATTTCATCTATATATAAAACACATAATGTGATAAAATAATTTGTCTAGAGATTTTGTTCATTGTTTCAAACAAAAAATACAAAATGTTGCAAAAAATACATTAATATGTAATTTATACTGACTTTCCTCCAGTATTTTTCAGTGCAACAATATTTTTGTAATCGCGTCTCACTATTGATTTGGGTTATACAGATATGTAGTAGCTATACTAAAGATTTAGATGTTAGAAAGGTTAAATTTAAAAGAAATGCACCCGCATTGGCATGGAGTTGGTTTGGAAAATTGTTTATAAATAACCACCTGAGTACGTAGCACACTTATCCCAGAATTGAGCCTCAATCTTCCCATAGTCAGTAGTCAGGTTTAATACGCAAGTGAAGCCTTAAATCATTCAACTTCTAAATAGGAAATTATGTTATTAAATTTAGCAACCATCCTCACCAGGTGATCTTTTAAAAACGTCCACCAAAATATCAAGAAAACACCGCAATGTAGAAAAAAATGTTTTAAACAAAAGTGGTTTGGTTCTGAGGATTAATTACGATGGTAAGGCTGGTATGACTTTGGGTGGCATTGATAAGGTGACGTTAAGGTCCCTTTGATTTATACCGTCGTGACAATATCTCATAGGACCATATCAGTATGGTAGTACAACTCCAGACCATGAACAAACTGGAGTGAGGATAAGGGAAGACATGTATTCATAGTAAGTAGAAAGAAGATGTAAGTTTATTAAAGACAATTAGCATAAGATTTACATAATGGTATTTATATTTCATTAACACTAGAATATGAGAAAACTAGAATAGTTAGGGCCATAGCCTGTTCCCAGGTTCATACAAAAATCACAAATGTGAACTTATATCATGTCGATTGACCAAAAGGGGTTAAACAAGGTCGAACGGCACTCATTATCACTTGATAAAAACAGTGATTCCTATTATTTACACCGCCTAACTTCCCAAAGAGCAAGTTAACTCTACGTCCCATGTAACAACAACAGGCCTACTACTCTTCAAAAAAACAAAACAATAATGGAGGCCAAGCTAGCTAATACCTTATTAGTCTAGTAATAGATCTGAGTTTGGTCCCCTTAATATGCCTAAATACATTTTTATTACACATGAACTAGAATGTTAAACTAATCAGATTAACTCTAACTGAACTTTGAGAAGCTCAAGTTAATAGTCTAGAAATAATACACGGAGACCTTTAATTTTGAATGAAGAATGAAGAGACAATGCTCAGCTAGGTTGAAAACTAGTACTCAAATGTCCCGACTTATACCAGAAGACACAAGCAATATAATAATAAATAAAGAGTTCTAATCCCAATTAGGAATGCTCTAGGTAGTCGTAGGTACAATAATTCACACTAACAATTAAATAAACATGTAAGTAAAGTATTCATAGTGACAGACACGACATACCATACCAGTGTCTTAAGGACGCCGGGAACTAACAAAAAAAAAAACAGAAACCTCGGGCCACTCCAGGCACCTACTACTAGTCACAAGCTGCCTACCGAGTTTGGTCAAACCTTCGGTCATGACAATAACGTGTACTAGGAAAAACCTACCTTATCAGGTCTCTAAGCATAGACGAATAAACCCATGAATCTAAGTCAGATAAATCCTAACTCACCCTAATTAACTAAGCCATGAAAGTCATTAAAAATTACAAAGAGTCGTTAAGGTGACTTACAACCAGCCAAACGTCAGATACTTAATTACTTTCTTAGTTGCCTCATTACAAAGCATAGTGGGCTAATCCCGTACAGGGCAAACAAGCCAGCTTACATAAACAATACTTTGCAACAAACTAATACAAGATGCACCCAAAATTTGGGTCAAAATGATTAAATTGAATTGGTTCTGGCGGGATGCTATTCGCGCCACCGAGTCGAGCAGACAGTCCGTTCTTCCAACTCACAGGATTGTTGTTGGCTAAAGTTGTGTTGGACGACCCTCCAGCAGCGACCGTGTAGCCTGTAGAGAATACAAGTGCAAGATGTATAAGTAAACGAAGTTGTGATGTTATGATATTTACAGCTCAGCTACCCTCATTCATAAGCATCTAATTTATCCAACGACAAGGGAAAAGATTAGGATTGGGGGTAGGGGGGCGGCTAAGGGGGGAAGAGTACGACGGCAAATAGAAAGCAACAGCCATCATATAGAGCGCTCCATTTGTGACAAGCGGCTATTGCGCAGGCGCGTTGATCAGTTATTTTATTTGTGTGAGCTGTTGATGGGGTTCGTCTTTTGTTTCTGACATTGTCAAATCAAACGAGGTAACTTGTTATTTGGTATTTGGCGATCCTTGAGCAGCTAGCCAGCTCGACTCGTGGGTAGATGAGTCAACAGTGGTAGATTTACTGGTGTGTGAGGGCTAGATGGCACAAGACCGTCACAGATTTTCTAAATGAGACTCCCTATTTTTTATTACATACTCTTGTAGATCACATTGTGACATTTTCAAAATGATGGTGTTAAGTTTTTTAAAGTAAAAGCTATCATGAGAAATGACTACTCTTTTGCATCCACAGTGAGCCTGCCACATTATACATTGTGACTATACACCATATATGATAGGAGTGTAGGTAGGTGACAGCTAGCTAAGGTTACCAGATCTACTTTCATTTATCCATTTGCCAAACCATATGACCTGCAAAAACATGTGACTTGCCCAGTTATAATTATTTAAACTGTTTAGAGCTCTAAAATGTAAGGATAAAATTGTATCATTCACTTTAATGTTAAATTCTTACCATGCAGTTGGTGCTTTTCCCAACTATAACTTTAAAATACAGAAAATTGCAAAACCCACTATTTTGTCTGTGTAGGTTGGAGTGGTTGAATTTGAAGTGTCCAAATATAGGGCAATAAACAATTTTTATAATTAAAACTTAACATTATTATGAATTTTGAAAAAAAAAGAACTGTTTAATAATGTTATATAATGAATGTGAAAAACACAAATTAACATTGCGAATATAATAACAGAATCATCTCTTACTTAAAACAAATAAAATTAACGCTGCAAAGACATAAGTTACCAAATTATATCTAAGTAATCCCATGATCGTCCGCGCATCTGCTTGAAATCTGACTGCTCCTCCTCCTCTTACTGATGAACAACACGAATGCCTTCTTGGTTGTTGAAAGCGTTCGAGAAAAATTAAACTTGTCATTAGCTGCCCAACCTTCTCCGTGATGATGCTCCAAAGTTCTTTTAACATCTTTAATTTTAGCTTCTTTGAGGATAAAACCCTCTGCGATAGAATTGGGACTGTAGCATTTCTTGAAGATTTATTTTCTTGTTGAGACTATATGGTTCACACACCTTGAAATTATAGAAGGGTTCACCTTGGACTAGACACACCTTCTAGGTTTTGTTTTTAGTGATTATAAGTGTCTTCAATTTTTGAAATTGAAAATGTCAGATTCTCGGATTTTAGATAATATCATCTGCATATTCCTTCCAGTCACGAAGTGGAGACCCACCTACCCCAAAACGTACCACCGTTTCAAACTTCTGAATTTGTTCTAAGAAGCCCAATGGGTTTTCCATGATTCTGACTCTTTGAAACTGTCTTTCTAAATTGTCGTTAACTCTGTTGGGAGGATTAAATTTTTTTTCGAGAATTGAAAATCTTATTTCGATGTTT
Source organism: Timema cristinae (assembly GCA_039000515.1). Taxonomy (NCBI): domain Eukaryota; kingdom Metazoa; phylum Arthropoda; class Insecta; order Phasmatodea; family Timematidae; genus Timema; species Timema cristinae. Next base: position 49,938,604 of record JBCFYV010009882.1, read on the forward strand.
TCAATGTTGGCTGGAGCTTTGTGCAGAAACCAGTGGAGTATCATTCCCACCATGGTCTTAATTTTGTCTTTTCCTCCACTGCCATTCAAAAATAACCAAACTTTCGTTATGCCCTCCTGATTTGTGTGGGTTAGTTTGGGATGAAATGCGTATGCAAATGGGTTTGATCCATTGGCATATTGTTTTTCAACCAAACGTATGAAAACACTTTTTTGGTGTTTTGGGCAGTTTCTGAGGTACCCTGGCATATATTCAAGTTGTAGGGATAAAATTATCTTGAGTAGTATGCGGCTTGGTCCAATACTTTAAGTTATACTAATTTTTTAAAATCATAGCTCAAAGTAATTTTCCTCTATTGTCTTATTTTAATTTCTCGTGAGACCATTTTCTCCAAATTTTGTACACTTTGCACTTTGAGCTGGATTTTTAAATTCTCTTTCTCGGTACTCCGCTACTCAGCATCGATTCTGCTTTCAAAAGATGAGCATGCCTAAAATGTATCGACATAGGTTGCTTCAACACCAATTTAAAATTGTTCAAAAAATATGCTTCTGTAGTAGTCATATTTGAAGGGATTTTCGACGTTTACTTAGCAGTACATGAACCATATTTTTTGTATATGCTAAGTTCACTGCTTAGATAGTGCCTCTTGTTGCTTTTTTCTCTCAAGTAGTGAATTTCTTAGTGTTGGTTTACCTAATTCCTTTTTTCCTTCTACTGCCCCCCCCCCCCCCTTACGCTCCAATGGTGCTGAATCCTCTTCCAAAATGCACTGACACAATTTGAGCACCTTATCTTTTTTATTTGTAAAATTTCCAAAAAAGCCTCTCTATACTCTCCAACATTTTCTATGACATTGACTCCTTATTTCTGCAAATAAAAATGTGTGCTAGTTTCCATTTACCAGCGTTGTACGTTCTTTTTAGGGAAGTGGCAAACACATGTTGAATTATAAGGCTGTTTTGCCACTCGCAGTTGCGTTTCTTGTTGAAGATTTGATACATTTTCCGTACGTCTCATAGTGAAAGTTCGAAATATTTTAACTTCCCAGGTAGATGTTTACGAGAAGGCATTTTTGGGAAGCATTTCAGTTGATATCGGTAAAGAAAAACAAAATTCACTTTATTGTAGAGCAAGATTAAACTGCAGAATGAACATATAATTTCGATATTTTATGGAGAGGTTTTAGTTTTGTTTGGCTTTTTAACTACTCACCTTTTTCTTTCTTTCATATATTCCTTTTCAATTTTTTCAGGCACTTCCTCCTCTTTCGTTAACTAGGGCTCGCCGCAATTTTATTTCTATCACTAATATCATTATCATGCTTCAACGCCACAGTGTCTTCTTCTTCTTCCACAGTTTCATCTACTTTTACAATTTCTTCACTTTCACTCAATTTATTAACGTATAACAAAATTAAAACGAACAAAAACATGACGTACTCTAAGTGCCTTCAAACGAAGGTAAACAATTGAAAAAGAGAACTTATCCCAGTGAGTTTTCGACTAGGCGTTTCTTGATAGTTGCATACCTACTTCAGCTGCAGAGCAGCCAACCTAACTCTGGATGTCTTAAAATATCCCTCCAAACCATAGACTATAATATAAATCAACTTTATATTCAATACAAGATACCTTTGATGCGTTGGTATTACTGATAACAGATAGCGGGCTTTGCAGCCGTAGCTCTAACTACAATTATTATATTGCCTATGTAACTTAGCGGGTTTTGCAAACGATGTGCGCTTAGCGGGCTTTGCATCCATAGCCACCATGCGGTTAGCTGGTTTTGTAACCATATGAGATTATCTCTGCCCACTTATGACGGATTTTAGTTGGTTTTGAACCCTGGTACATAGCCCATCGTATAGCCACTTAAAAACTGAGTCTGATAGTACCGACATCTTCGATTTCAGGAAAACATGAAGTTAGTGGGATTCACAAATGAAAAACTCAAATGTTTATTTGTTGTCAATTTTGGCAGCCAAAACTTTCACAACAACAAATTTGTTTTTAGGTATGTTTTTCTTTATACGTCTTTACATCTTCTGATAGCGGTAAGTAGCCACCACTCCTTTGGCAAATAAATTCTACCTATTCGGGTAACCAAGGACAAATAAACTTAGAAAGTGAAAAATTTGTATTTACCACCGTTCTTTGGAGAGACTTATTATTTGTTACTACACAAATTTGTGAGCCTGATATATTAACTTGCATGATTACTGATGCGGATGGATGCCAAAATGAAGATTCATGAACATCTAAACTTTGTATATCATACAAACTATATAAAAATGAAATGTTGTCTCTCTGTTTTTTTGATTGTTTGTTGCTCTGCTACGCTCAAATCACTGTGCCGGTTGCGTTGCTAAAATCTCGCATGGCTATGATTTGGATGTCTGGTTAACATATAAGCTAATTACAAATTACGTCCGCCATTATGTTACAAGTAGCGTATACAAATCACTACTTATTGTAATTTTTTCTCAGATTATGCTAATTTCATTTTCATTGAACCAACTTTTAAAACTATCTTCTTGAAAAAAAATGTGTCTATAGAACACTAATTTTAGTCTGTCCAGAGCTTTTAATTCATAATCTATGAGAAGCCTTACAATGGGAACCAAATTAATAATCATATAAATAATACAGGATGTGTATGTGTTTGTTTGTTTGTTTGTTTGTTTATTTGTATGTATATATGTTGGTGCTATAGCTACAGAACCAATATAGCTAGAAAGTTTAAATTCACACTAATATAATTATATGAAATGTTACATATCTGTTTTTGCTCAATCACGCCCAAACCATTATAAACCTTTAGTAGACATGTACAATTTTAAAAAGACCATAATTGTAGTGGTATTATTCTAAGTACCCCGATAAATCTTAATTATTTGAAATTTCTAAGTGGAGATTGGTGAAATGGGGAATTCCAAAATTTCAAAACTGTATGTAAAAACTGCTTATCTCTGCGGTATATGATTCCAATTTGTCAGGCAGGTATAAGAGCCATCCCAAAAAATTTATTTGTCTGGGATGAGCATTGTCAACCTATCACATGCAGAGGTATGAAATTTTAAAAATGTCTAGCTCCTGTGCATGAATATGAACACCTCGAAACCTTAATTTTAAAATTTGGATTATATATTTAAATTAATTACTATTATTAATCTAAGAAATTTTCTTCTGGTTAACGCCGGGTACTTTAACCAGGTACTTATAAATAATTTAAGAGTGTCAACAAATAGATTATTTTATGAATAATTCCAAGCTACTAAGGGGGATTAAATAGTAAATCTATTATATTTATTAATTAAGGTCATAGCCGCATCTAAATATATTATTTAAAATTTAAAATGACACATGGACATGTAAATTGAACTTGGGAACTTTGGCCTTATCACGCCAATACTCTAAGCACTGGTCTGTCCAGGAATCATCCCGTGTGTGCCCAGGGCACAGACAAATAATATACCCAAACACTCAACCTCCAGGTTAAAATGGCTGCGTTCCTTTTGGCAGCTTGAGTCTTTCGCCACTAGGATCACTGCGGTTAGTCCTATCATCTCCCAGCAGCGACACTAGTGAGGCCAAGTGTTTAAGGATTCAAGCTAGCAAAAGGAGCACAGCAAAACCCCTGTAAGGCTGATAGTCTGTTTCTTAATTCTCTGTGGCCCAGGGTCATTCTACACTCATATTTTAAGGCAGAGTCTGGAATGGACATGTGGCAATCGTTATCTACATATGAGTGATCAATTAATATCGCAAGCTATCAGATAACGCATGCAGCCACCTTCTACTTGGATAGCTTTTATTTTGTCAATAATACAATCACATTTTAATTCATGCGCATTTCATGATGGATTAATTTGCAAAGATAATATAATTGTTTATTACGGTTATAGCCACATAAAATAATCTAATTTTTAAATTTAAACTTAAAAATTAGGCCTGAGTAAGAGACGACTTCTGGATGGCTCAGTGGATAGAAGCTTAGCGAACAAATTCAAAGGTCCCGGGTTCAACTGCTGTGTCCAGGTGTCATTTTTAAATTTATATAATATACTAAGTTATAACTTATTAGAAGGTGGCCTCCACCGTGGTTCGGATTCCACGTTAAACTGTAGGTCCTTCATTTCATCTCACAATCTCCCTACCATTACACATTAGCGTAAGTGCGTATAACCCGAATGGGTAGTAAGACGTGGTGCTAATAATAATAATAATAATAATAATATTAGAAGGTACTGTATGTACAATTATGCCTCACCAAAGGTTTTCTCAATATTGTAGGGGTTTTAATTGTTTATTTTTGGCTCAATCAATTTCCATTGTTTTTGAATATTTTGCATCATTATTTGTTTGTTGCGGCCTTTTATATATCATAATAAAAATAAGTTTGGAATTAATGGAAACTATTTGTCAGCCATAATGTTATTGTGTTTTCAATTTTAGCATATTATGTAAGTCATTATAAATTATTGTTGATCCCAATTATTATATACATCCAACCTATTTAGTTATATTGAAAAAAAAATTCTTCCTCCTCATTCGTAGACATGTCGACACTACCACTACTTCAAATATTAGATTTTATAGTAATCATTTTGGTAGAAAAACTAAAGGCATATAATAGCATGATCTTTTTTTTTAGCGCCAAAACCTTGGGATTCTGACCCAATAAATGTAATTCTACATTTGTTGTCTTTGTCTTAAAAATATTTTTGTATAGCCTGACATGCTATCCAAATAAAACACTCCTTGTTAAGGTGCGGAAGAAAGGATTGCGAGTAATTTTACAGTTTTTATAGCATTAAATATTTTTGGCTAAAATAGATAAAATATTTATTAATAGCAAAATAGAGGTTAGTTTTCTGCACATGATAATATCAACAAATCTTGAATATCTGTCAAGGGTGTTCTGGAATTTTGTCAAAACATTTTAAATAAAGATCAAAAGTTTCGACAAAAGTTCAGGACACCCTTGACAGATATTCAACATATGTTGATTGCACCACGTGTAGAAAACTAAACTCCACGTTGCTACTGGAGAAATCTTTGATTTATTTTGGCCAAAACATATATATTTTATAAAAACTGAAAGAATACTTGCGCTTTCTTCTGCCACACCCTGAGAATTTGATCTCTCGATTCAATTTTTTTACACACAATTCCAATTCCCATTTTATGAACTAGTTTTTTTTTTTTTTTTTTGCACTTAAAACCTCCACACAGAATTTAAAGTTATCCATAGAAACTTTAAAACCAATTTTGACTTAAACCATTTTAGCATTCTTTGAAACTTGAAATCTAAGTTTTGTAGTCATTTACTATTGTTTTCTTTGTCAACATATCTGTTCCAATTAATATGAATATTTATATGAAAATAGCAATATGAAAAAACATTTTTGATAAAACATAACTAAAATTTTGGCTAAATAACAGCTGTTTTGAATCTTTAAAGTTTCAAATTCTTATGGCTCAAACTAGAATGAATTAATATTAGTAATATTATTGAATAATAATAATTATTATTATTTGATTTGTTTTAATTAAAACCGTACATTTTCATGAGAGGGTGAATACAGGTAGGACGATATCTTTATACAATTCTTGCTATTGCCGTAAATCAATGCTCTTTATCGACCAAGCCGAGCAAGCTCTTGTTTTCACTTGAGCGATTAGCATTTCGTGTATCTATCTGATTGTCCCACGATTGCTAACAAATGCATATATCAATTTTAACGAAATTAATAGAGAATATTCCTTAAATCCAGGCCAAACAAATAATGCATAGGTATATTGTTATTTTCTTACATCTGTTGTGATACTGACGTCTCAAACCAAGTGAACACGGTTAATCTCTATGTCTGAAATATTTTATAAAACATTATAGGAATATTTCTTAAGGATCAAACATCGAGGCTACTAGTTTAAAGTAGTTTTGATTAGAAGCTATAAGTAATTGTAGATTAATAAATATCAAGCTAATAACTGATCTTAAATATTAATTTGTATGGTTCACTGCTAGTAAAATTATTAGTTCATAGATCTGAAGCCTTTAAATATAGGCCTAGTAGCAGAAGCGTTATTAAATTTTAAATAAGATATCTTATTCTTATTGTAGTTTGAATAAGGCTGACCAACCAACTTTGAAATAATTTCCTATAAATACCCTCATGTTATGAAATAATATTTTTTCATATAGTTCTTTGAACACAAAGCTCATTAACGACATAATATAAGCTGTAGCTATAGGGAGAGGATATTGTGGGAAATGGACCTGTAATAGTGGCGAAAGAGGATGTATATTCCAAGTAGAAAAAATCACCTCCAGTGCATTCAGCCAGGAATCTGTCCGTTCGTTACTGTGCCTTCAACGGCAGCCAAGTGCATTGCAAGTCAAACGTATAATAATACCACTTGACGACCATTACTTGAACTGATGTGAAATGAACTAGGGTCCATGTGATTGGAACATTTATATTTTGGTATTTCATATTGCTTAATATTTTAAACACCATCTACAATCAAACCAAACCCTCTTAGTCAGTTTTTATCTATCTAATCTATCAGCGACGGTAATGGAAAATTAATAAAAGGCGCAGTGCACCACACAAACTTTATTTCTTTTTTATTTTAAAATATATACATTTTACTAAAAACCTTAAGATTTATGAAATGAAATAATATGCAATTGTTGCAGAAACACTCCACCAAAGAGCATAAATCAAATAACATACACTGTTCCAGAACCATTAAGAAAAGAGGAACAAATTTGTCCACAATAGATCATTATAATACATTTCATTTTATAATACCCTAATAAATAATATATAAATTGACACAGAGCTGAGAAATGATTGATTTTATAAAATTACTAGATAGCTGTTGCCCGCGGCTTTGCTCGCGTGGAAGTTGATTATATACAAATACGAAAATATACATATGTATTTACAGATTAATTTAAAATATTACGTTACGTTGATGACCATAACTTTACCTCAGATCAAAAATAATGCAAGTCCGATACAAACTTTCACCCCCTTTTTCATCCCTTATTAAATACAATTTCCAAAATTCCTGAAACACGTATTTATTTGTTTTACGTCAATAACCGAAATACAAAATTTTGTTTATGTAACTTTCAAAATGACGGACTTTCATACATATTATCATACATATTATCATCACCTATTTTGACCCCTTTGGGGTGGAATTTTCTAAAATCCTTTCTTAGTGGGTGCCTACATAACAAAATGAATATACAGTCCGAATTTCATGCTTGTAGCCTTGATAGTTTGCGCTCGGCGATGATGAATCAGTCAGTCAGTCAGTCAGGACATGTTATTTTATAAGTATAGATATTTCAAACAAAGTCTTGTATTTAATAGTAGTCCTACTACAATTTTACAATGATAAGTTATTTATTATCTGAAATAGTTGGGAATAACTGATCAAAATAGAAAATTTCTTCTTATGTGAAGTAACCTTAAATTAATTTCATGGGAAAATTAGAGTTGCCATTTTTTTGGGGATATTAAACAATACTTAGATAAAATAAAAAAATGAAAATCGTTTGAGTGGATTTTGAGAATATTGATTTTTCTGTTTTTGCTCTTCCGTAATTAAACTATCTTTAATTTTAGGGTTATACATCTAGTTCCCCAAACCCCTCGGGGAACCCTAGATACCAAGTTTTATCCCATTCGGTAGAATGGCTTAGTATCTATACCCAGATACAAACGCACAAACACACTGACAGACAGAGGGCAACACGAAAATCAATTTTCAGTTTCAAGGGTTCATGACACGTCTACATTTATCAAAAGCTTCAGTTCGATTTTTTGATATCACAATAATTCTCTTTCCGTAAAGTTGATAAAAAGTAAAGATGTATATTGTTTAAATTCGAAATCAATAGACGTGTATGAACGCTGCTGATATATTCAGCCATGCATCAGAAAAAAGGGCACTTTATCTCAAAGCTGGTGACACAAAATCTGGGTCATACCCATAGACTAGTTTTGTTCTGAAGAGTCTTAGAGGAAGGCATCCAATCAGAGTGTTCATCATTGGCCGTGGCGCCGCTAGACACCGACTAAAAGCGGCCATTGTTTGACTAGATGGTCACCCCCCCCCCCCCCCTCTATCTTCCCTTCAAGTCCACCCCCACACATACTGAATCGACCTCCTAGAGACAAGGACTCATCACATTAACATTCAGAGCCAGACGCCCGCCCCGCTTTCAACTTCTCATTTGGCAACCTCCTTTTTTGGCTGGACCTTACCGGACAACTTCGCAGAGGAGGTCAAGACAATGCTCGATACAAAGTTCGGATTCAAAATTTGAAGTTTTTTCAATCATTCGGTATTTTGTGTTACGTTAAACTTTTACTGTTACGCATCATAAACAACTCATGTTTACAGATTTGTTTTTATTTTCTTAGCGTATACCATTAGGTTTTGTCGGCTAGACATTCCCGGTCTTCTACTGGCAGTTGTGAATATGTATATGAAACCGTCTTCTGATGTTGGGCCACCATGTAAATAAGGTTACTTAACATCGACGTGATGATGATGATGATTATGTGGTAGGTCTGCCAGTAGAAGTCCTAAATATAACTTATGCCTAATTATACAGACCATATTAACAATAAGGACAACTCCCCTTCGAGAAAAATAGCTATAGAAACACCGGGAATAGAACCCGTGACCTCTAGATTAGTAGCCATCTGTAATGACCACTAAACCAAAAGGCCGGTTGGATTTACCGATGATAAAAGAAGTTGGGTTTTGAGTCCCCAATATGGTCTTCTGTTGTGTTTTATTTAGATGGTTTCTCATTCTATCATTTTTGACATCAAGGTTCCGTCGCCTTAGCTCAGTTGGTAGCGCGTCTGTCTACTCAACTAAGGGTCCTGGGCTCGATTTCTAGCATTCCCAAAAAATGTATCCTTGGTTAAATATGGGTTTACCCTTGCATAGTGATGAATTAACGGCCAGAGGCTGGAGGTTGGTTCGTTTTAGATTTAAGTTAGTTTATAAGTCGTGTGTTGATGTAGTCAGTCGATTCAGAAAGTACACGTTAAATAGCTTGAATAAATTGAGTTAAATCGTTGCCAATTTATGTATTTTATATTATATAATTTAGTATACATATTATTGACGTAGATATAATTTAATTTCGTATGTTTGAGGTATTTATTTTTATAGCAGGACTTTTGGTAAAAAGGCCGGTATCAGACGGTTATAAAAGTTACGGAAGTGAATCGAATATATTTATAAGTCAGCACATGCAATATTTGGTTGACACACTTGATATATATTATCAATATCAATAAAATAACTCTGATAACATAATACAATGTTAGGTATCAGAGTCGAAAGCAAAATAGTTTGTATTTTCTAAAATGAATCTTTTAACAAAGTCCTATTACATAACTCCTAAAAGTTATAGTCCTACCACCCACCTCTGTGGCGTAGTTGGCTAACGCGCTAGTCGTGTTTAGCTCGACTGCTGAGGATGGGGAGATCGAGGTTCGAATCTCGGTCGGGTGAACTGGGGGTGGTTTTTCTTAAATGGTTTTCCACTCTCCCTCCACGCAAATACGGGTTCACCTCCTCTAATTCAACCTTCGTCATTCCTAATCCATTAGCGTAATTAGTACTTAAAGCGTATAACCCGAACGGGTAGTAAGACGCGGTGCTAATATTATTATTATAGTCCTACCCTCCTCATTCTTACCTTGTTAGTGTAAATAGGTTTATATATGGATAGCCTGTACAAGTAGTAGGAAACTGAGAGTAATAATAATACTTAGCACTGCGTATTACTACACGTTCGGGTTATACGCCTAAGTGCTAATTACTCTAATGGGCTATGAATTGATAAGGTTGAATATAGAGGAGGTGATCCCACATGTGCATGGAGGTTGAGTGCAAAATAATTTAGGAAAAACCACCACCATTTCACCCGAGCGAGATTCAAACCTAAATCTCCCCGTCCTCGGCAGTCTAGCTCAACACGAAACTTGCGCGTTAGCTAACTACACCACCAAGGTGGGTAAGCTGAGAGCAAAAAACAACATAAACATATTTATATATCCATCTCCTGGTATTGTAGTGTTTATTGTAGATATAAATGATCTTTTATTGGCCATAAAGTGAAGTAAGATTAAATAGATAATGTTATCTAAGAATAAGTTATATGTAGCTTCCCACTTCGGTGTCCGCATGGACTAAGGCATCACTCTCACAATGGACTAGGCTGAGGATGACGAGAAGAACGGGGTTCAAATCCCAGTTGGGGGTAAGGATATTTTTTCAAAATAGTTTTCCACTCTCCATCTATGCAAATGTGGGTTTATTTCCTCTACTGTCAACCTTACTCATTCCTGACTCTTGAGTGTAATTAGTACATAAGCGTATAACCTGAACAGGTAGTAAGACGTGGTGCTAAAAAAAAAACTTTGTTGCAGAATCACTCCACCAACAAAATTAAATAAAATAATACAATGTTACAGGATCATTAAGCCAACAGGAATCTATCTGTACTGCAAAGATTATGACAGTATAATGTTGTATTTCAAAGTACTCCATACAAATTCTATATGTTTGCTTATCGCTCAGAATTTATTCGTTTGATAAAAATAAATTTCAGATTAAAATATGTTTATTTTTAATGATACAACTAAAACATTTTTTTAAGATAAGTTATCACGTATTTCAAATATTTGTGGTGATATGATAAACATTGGAAATTTCCACCTCTCTAAAGTGACCTTAAAGTCATTTTCATCGTAAAACAAGAGTCGCCAATTGGTTTGTATTGTTAAACAATTTCTAGATACAAAATTTAATCAAAATCGTTTCAACGGATTTAGACAATATCGGCTTTACCTCTTTATTTTTCTCATTAAGCTAACCTCAATTTTAAGGTTAGATATCTAATTACAAAAACTCCTTGGGGAGCCTTCTGAAAGCCTTACATACCATGTTTTAGCCCGATCGTTAAGATAGCTTCGGCTCTAGATGGAGATATACACAAAGAGACAAATGGACCACACCACGAAAATCACTTTTTGTTTCCAGAAACCTCAACATTTATCAAAATCTAAAGCTCGAATTTTTTTTTACAATCACACTACTTATCTCTCTGAGGGTTAAATACAAAGTAAAGAAGAGAATCATATTTCAACAAAAAGCATAAATCAAATGACATACAGTTCCAGAACCATCAAGTAAAGAACATCTGTGTCCACCAAAGAGCATAACAACCAATTTCATGTTCTAAGACTAGAATACAATATATGTATACATATATATATATATACACACATATTTTCTTATGGCTTGGAAACGATTGAATTTATAAAAATATATTTCATACAAAAGGTTTTTATATTTAAAAGTGTTATATCTTTACAATAATAAGCTATTTCGTATCTCAAATAGTTGCGGAGATATGATCAAAATTAAAGATTTTACATATGTATAGTACCCTCAAAGTCATTTTCATGAAAAAATTAAAATTCAAGTTTTGTTTGTATTGATAAAGTGTCTAGATAGAATATTTATTCAAAATTGTTAAAGCAAATTTTGAGAAAATTGACTTGTACTCTTTTTGCCCTCCAGTAAACCATCGTTAATTTAGGGTTAGATTGTTGTGTCCCGCAGGTCTGGGAACTCGAGGTAGGGAACATGTAAGTTAGCTTCAAATCTAAATAATTCATAGGTAATTAGGATCTTGAAGAAATTAGCTGATGTTGATTCAGAAGAAGTAAGCGATTTAACTTATTAATATGGTAACAAAAGTAGAGTGAAAGTTCGTATTCCACAAGAATAACCATCCAGCCCGTTTTACATACAATCAGTGTAATACTTATCAGAGAAAGGAGCGAGACTTCAAAATATAGAATGTTAATATACTCCCCTTTTTCATCCCCCTTTTCACCCTACTCATTACACGTGATGCAACTATCATTTCGTGGAACAACATGTGACAATGGCTATTTCCACAGTCTGATCACTTTTACATCCATTAATGTTTCCAGCCTGTGATCTGTGTCAGTTTTTTATTAAAACTAAATATTTTCCGCTATAGGCTTGCTAGGCCTGTCATAGCTTCATATGCCCAATAATCTAACATGAGCAAAACATCCAGTCCCCGACCGTTAATTCATCAATGTGAAAGAGTAAACCCATATTTTCACCAATGATGAATTTTTGGCCATGCCGGGAATTGAAACCAGGACCCTTAGCAGGCAGACATACTACCGACTTACCTAAGGTGTCAGATTATTTGACCACTGTGGACTCAAAACACGAACATTTACTAGGAAAGGGCGTAGAAAGACCATATGGTCACGCAGTTCCCAACGTTATGATAAAAGCTTTATTTGACATCTATATCCCATAACATCTTATTTCCACTTTTCTTATAATGCGTAGCTTAGCTCTTTGTATTACATTTGTATAAGATATTATATATTTTTAACACTAAACACCTTTAATTACATGGTGGTATAATGAATAATGCTCTAACTAGCTGACAAGATTTATAGTTCCAGAAACTTCTCGTGTTAACGCTATGAAAACCTTGGATACCAAGTTTTAGCCCAATCAGTAAAATCGTTTCGGTTCTAGTCCGAGATAAATACAGTCAGACCAACAGACGGCATCGCAAAAACAACTTTTTCTGTTTAAGAGGGCCGTGAAACGTCAACATTCGTTAAAGTCTTGATTACAAATCTTTTGACGATCACAATACTTATCTCTTCGAGGGGTATAGAGAAAGTAAAAAGAACGTATAGTAATCACGTTGGACGTTATAAAGAAAAAAGAGCCTCATATCAAGTTTGAAATATTCATAAAACTATAAACTAAAACTAGACCTTTATGACTCTTCACTACCATGAAACGTATTTGTTTTGTAACCTTTTATTTAACTTTAATTCAATACTAAACTAATTAGACATTGAATTTTGTGGGAAAGTATGACCAAGGTATATTATTATATTTGTAATGTTTTATTGGTAAATTCAACACGCACTTTCTGGACAATCATAACCTACTATATCAGAACCAGTCTTACAAACTTGTTCAGCCTTGCACATTAAGGTAACACATACAACCATTGTGTTAGATATTTACCAATCGAATAGCAATAAAAAGCCTATATCAATAGTATATGACCCAATAGTAGTAGTCCCAGAATAGAGCCAGAGTCCCCTAGACACATAGCCAACCACTCTATTCATTGATACACGGGAACCGACAAGTTTCTTTAGTATACTTTTTCATCGAGTCATACAACCAATATAGGATATCTGCATTTAATTGCATTGTTATGATAAGGATGAGGAAGAATAGATTGAGAGAAAATGTACCAAATTTGCGTGGAGGGAGAGTTTAAGAAATATATATTTAGGAAATAATACCCTCAGTACACCCAGTAGGGATTCGACCCCGACCCTCTCATAATTGGCAAACCAGACCAGATAATCTTGCCATTTAGGCAACTTAATCACTGTGTACGTTCTAGTGTGGCGTCAAGAAAAGGCAGATTAAGATACTCGTAGCTTCATACTAAATTATTTGCTTTCTATCCCCGTTAGCTATTTAGTCTCTACGCATATTTATACCGAGCTTCAAAGGCAAGAGGCTTAAATCCGTGAATATAAGAAGACCTTGGCTAACCCCAACCTACCTATTCTATAACCCGCCTCGGTGGCGTAGTTGGCTAACGCGCTTGTCGTGTTGAGCTCGACTGCTGAGGACGGGGAGATCGAGGTTCAAATCTCGGTCGGGTGAACTGGGGGTGGTTTTTCCTAAATGGTTTTCCACTCTCCCTCCACGCGAATGCGGTTTCACTTCCTCTAATTCAACCTTCCCAATTCCTAATCCATTAGCGTAATTAGTACTTAAAGCGTATAACCCGAACGGGTAGTAAGACGCGGTGCTAAATATTAAATATATTATACCTATTCTATAATATATCCCAAGCGCAATATTTGACAGACTTAAATCCATACAGACGATAATTAAAACTGCTGAATACCATCTCGATGAGTATTTTGAATTTCACTGGAGATAGGAACACACGTAGATCCAACAAACTCTACCAGACGTTAACTCTAACATAAGCATCCTCAATGAGACAGCATAGGTTTAGATCTGCCAAGTTCCACAAATCAGTTATGCAGCAGATCCTCAGTTCCACTGAAGTTTCGCTGCGTTCCTTGAGCCAGGTTGAGTCCATCAACACTGAGGCTCGCTAGTGTAAGTGCTTTGTGATAAATAGATAGCAGGGTTTAGGTAAAAACCTTTTCGTATGTATCTGTACAAGAAGTTGTATATATATATATATATATATATATATATATATATATATATATATATATATATATATATATAGCTATATGTATATATAAATCCATTTCATAGATATGTAAGCATAATATGGATTTTATAGTGTCTACAATTGCCTATTTTTACGTTAGAGCTTATTTTAGCCTATTTTACACAGAACACCTAACATTTGCCTTTTTTTAGTTTAGTTTTAGCACTGTTGTTCATTATTTTACAAACCAACGATACTGCATATAATTGAAGATTCCCATTTGTGAAATTTTTTAGAGGAAAATACTAACAGTCTTGGTAAGTGAATAGCAAACTTAATTATTGGCCAACTCTACCCTGATGCACCATATAGAGATAATCTAATCTGTATAAAAGAGTTGAGCAGAACATAACAAGAAACAGTGGGTCGCTACGTTAACAGTGTACTAAAGATTATAAATCTTGTGGTGACAAAGTGATGCTTGTTTTTACTTGCCTCTTCCCATATGACTCCTGCTAAGTAGTTACACGAGGTATTTTACACCTATCTTGTCCAAATGACATGCCTATCCCATGTCATGGGTCAAATAAGACTAATTTATGAGGGTTAAGAAACTTATCTCATCAGTGAATAAAGTGTTCATAAAAGATCCAGGTTACTTGACGGTCTAGGGGTAAGGTGTCAGACTTCTGTGTTGGGGGTCCGAGGCTCAATCCTTGGTCACAGCACAGATTTATATGATTACCAAACCCTTCCTTCACCTCTGACAAGACGTGTATTAAAAACAACCTCTGAATGTGGGGAATGCCAGGCCTCCACCGTGGTTCGGATTCCACGTTAAACTGTAGGTCCTCCATTTCATCTCACAATCACCCTACCATTACACATTAGCGTAAGTGCGTATAACCTGAACGGGTAGTAAGACGCGGTGCTAATAATAATAAAGGATCCATAAGAAGGAAACAAGGGGAAACTTACAACAGATTTTTTGCACCCATAACCAATTCTCACACAATGGGGATCAGGGCTGAAGGCTGCTGAGTACTACAGTGAGCATTTCCTGAATAGCAAAGATGTTGTGATACTTCTGGAGGCAGATTCTGTCTACGTAGCTGTGGCTAAGCAGTCCACTCAAAACAATGTGATGTACATAAGAGAGAAGGTCCCACTACACATTACTTGTGTGAATTGTTACTGCTTAAGAAAGTAAAGGGAAACCTATGTACTGTATGAACAAACAGAACTTATCAATAAAGAAAAGAAATAATATAATTGAAGTGCCTGGAAAATCTGGTAAAAAATAAGAATTAAATTGAACAGAGTGCTTGTGAAGAACACGGGATTGAAGATTCTTGGTGAGGCAAGTCAATTTTTGTCCACGTCAGAATAATCTTTCCTCACACCAGTGGATGTAGAAAAATATAGTTATATTTGTGTGTTTATTAGCAGTATAATCTAACTATTTGCCATAGAAATGCCATGTAAGAGTAACGACCTATTAACATTATATTTAATTCTATGTATCACAAATCAAGCTACGACCAATTTAATATATGGCATTCCCTTTTCGAGGAATAGAAGTGAACGGTTTCCCATGGGTTTGTGATCAACATGGGTAGCAATTATATTAATTAATATCGTGCCACCCACGTGCTAACAAGTTGATATTATTGATTTGCTGTCCAGGGCTGGAGAGGTAGGGGTACGAATCCATGTACTGAGAAATGAGGTATCCCCCCCCCCCCCCTAAATGGCTTAATACTCTTTTTCAACGAAAATGCAGCCAACAATTATTTTCCCTAATTTATATCTTCCTCATACTTAGTCATTAGTTAAAAATGTGAATAGCCCGTATGGATTGTGTCGTTGAAAATAAAAGAATAGTGTTAATAACTACAGCTCCGGTCAGGTTTCGAAGCAGTTTTTCAACAAAAGCATATAAAAGCAGAACTACTGTTAAATACCATCCATATGAAATTAAGAGTATAAAATGGACAAGTTTTTTTTAATTTCCATATTTTTCTTGTAAAACATTGGAAACTCTTTAGTCCGACATTCTGTTGTCCAGCACATTTTAATCTGCTGCCATTTGTTTGAGGGGCAGCCACCAGGACGGTGACACTAGCAGTACAAATGCACCAACGTTGTTTCCCATTGCAACCGAGGGTTCTGGCTATACATTCTTGTTATTGCAAATATTCTGGATGTAATTTAGCCCCAAGTTATTTCTTCTAAGAGACCAATAATTGTGAAAGGCTCCTGTTTTAATCCTTAATCTGACTTGTGTGTGATAGCAATACGTATGTAGTCATATGACAGGACTAGGGCCTAGCCATAGGAGATAATGGGTTCTAAGAAGACGTATTTCTGTGGTCTGGTACTTGGATTGGTCCCCAAGCTATCGGACTAAAGCGTTTCAACTGTGTGTCCTACTGATCGAATTTTGGTCTCATGTAGTAAGAACACCATAGGGCAATTTCTTCTTCTTTTTTTTACGATAGTTAGCAAAGCAGACGATAATAGTTTAAGAAATTTTCCAAAAAGGATGAAGAAAAGTACAAGACAAACAAAAATGTTGGGCTTATTTTGACACCAACAGTTTTCTTTTAAAAAATGCTGCTCTATTTTACGACGCAACGCACCACGATGCCAACGATCGAAAGAGACGACGAAAGCATTGAAAAAAGAAAATAAGTTAGAAAAAACTGGCCCCAGTGAACAAGAAGGGCGCATTCGAGCACACAGCATATAAAACTCAAGACAGCTGCCACTGACAGCTTTGTAGTAAGAAATTGAGTAAAAATTTAAGACACTGAGAATTTGTCGTGTAGGTAGTACTTTAGCGAGAAAGTCAAAACACCTAAAAAACAGAAAAATAAATACACATATAAAACTACTTTTGTACGTACAGGTGATAAAAGTTTGATGTGAACTAACAATTTATAAAACACGCTCTTGGTTAAAACAAACAATAAATCACTATTTAATATCTGTCGAAATATCCATTCAATTTTCTGAGTTTTCAGTTTCTAAAAATTTGTAATATATTTTAATCTAAGTCATTGAAAATCTTTCTACAATATCCCTATTTCATTTTTGTATGCGAGTATAATTGAAGTTAAATAGAGAGGTTTAACATTAAAGTAGTAATCATTTGGTAGGTTTTATACCAATAAAAATATATATTGCGCAGTGATCGCTTAGAGAATATTTATCTATATTTCATTTCACTAGAACAAGGAAAAAATTAAAAATATTCATTACAAAAATTGTTGCTAATATTTGTAATCAAATAAAGTGTTAAGAATTTACTTATCATTTAATCCAAAGTTGGTGTTGCTAAAATTATTAAATTTTGATGTTTTTACTTTTGTACCATTTCTGAAAATACTTTGAAATATCCAGGGGTTCTTACACTTACTACTTAACTCAAATTTTATGAGAACTTTCCAGACTCTTAAGAGTGTCAATATACATAAGCCAACGAGCCTTTCCTAGTTGAGCTAACTTTAATTTTTTTGGGATCAATCTGATATTAAGTTCACCATCTACTTGAAGAAAATGATCTTTAAACTGAGGGATTTAATT
The DNA here is from genome assembly GCA_039000515.1 of Timema cristinae. Classification (NCBI taxonomy): domain Eukaryota; kingdom Metazoa; phylum Arthropoda; class Insecta; order Phasmatodea; family Timematidae; genus Timema; species Timema cristinae. Next base: position 49,956,538 of record JBCFYV010009882.1, read on the forward strand.
TTTTTACGGAAATATAATCTCTGGAGATTAAAACTCACAGAGCCTAACCTCAGTTTACTTAAAATAATGTGTAGTGATCCTATTTAAAATAATACTTTATTTGTTTGAGAAAAGCTAAATAAATGTTTCTCACAATTTAGCTTAATCTCAAAACCATGAAATTTGAGCTAAGCCTAATTTTAAATTATCTAATTCTACTTTTCATAAAATGTTTTAAACTATAAAACTTGAATTGTAAGATTTCTATTCCAGTAGACATGTTTGTTTATATCTTACACTTCCATTTTGACATGGACCCTGTTTTAAAATAACAAAACACTTCTTAAATAAGACGTTATTTCTGAAAGTCTGCCACACATCTCAGTGCTCTGATAGGTATACATCTTGAGAATTTCTTTCTAAATGATTTTCCCACAAGGGTGAATGATATGAGGCTCTATTGTTTGGCCATCCTGGCTACAGGACTTAGACCCCCATTGATTTATAACTTTTGTGTTACTATCTATATTAAGGGGAACTGCAAAATTAATAAGGATCCTAATCAGCTTAGCCTAGATAATGTACAAAATGTCAAGGGTGTAGGTCAAGATCTCACACATTGCTCTGAAGTGTGTGGGTTGATAGTTAAAGTCACGGCCAATTCTAAGATATTCCGGTCACTGACGACGCAAACATTTTGATCGGTACTTGTTATTAACACTATATTTATTGTTTGTCAATAATTAATTATGTTGTGGTAATCTATTCTGTAATTCAATAAAAATAATAAAAATTACAGATACCTATATGCTGTACTCACTTTGCTCGTTGGGGGCTCCGCTCCTAAGCCCCCAGTGAGTTTTCTTTGCAAGTGGATGTAAACTAATGTAATTCAGGGCCGTTTTTTATAGGTCTTACCGTTTATCCACAAGAGACCTCCAAAGAAAGGTCCACAACGACATTAAAGTTTCTCTGCCATTTTGAATTATTTTAGGGGGTTGAAAAAATTAATTTTTGGAATTTCCCGTCGGTTACAGGCTAGAAGCTATAAGTTTGCCAAAATTCAAGTTTATAGCTCATCTGAAAGTGGGTAAACATTAATGTTAGTGAGTGAGTTAGCCAAGTGGCTTGATAGTAGTATTGTAAATAATAGATTTAGAATTATATTTGCACTAACGCAAATTTTTTAAAGCACTGAAAATAATATGAAAAATTTGGTAGCCATAAATATCTGCAAAATGTAGGTATATATTTTAGATACTTCAAAAAATAAATAGTATAATTGTGGTAAATAGATTCTGGTGAATTGTTTTTGAATACTATATTTTGTTGTAAATATATTGTTATACTTGTGACTTCCATTACCAGAGCGAGCACGTTAAAATTCACGTTTAAACAACGATAAGTAATAAACGGTGATCACAATCAAAACACAGGTTTACCAATAGATGATCAATTTTTATCATCTAACGCCTTCATTTTATTAACTTGAACCATCTCGATTATATTTTATTCAATTCTAGGCACATAAAAGATGTTCGTATGCAATGAATAATTTTTTTTTTGCATATGAGGCAAGTGGCAGGTTCATTAAAAATGTTATACCCATGTAGCCATTCCTTGCTTTTAAGGCGATTTTTTTTTTCTAAGTGAACAAATTAAAAAACAGGACATGAGCTTTTTTTATATAAAACCCCAATAGTTTTAGTAATATTTTCCGTTATATATTTAAAGAATACCTGGTAAAAAAGCATTTTGATAAACCAACCAAACAAACAATATTGTTATACTCTCAACCCATAATATGTATAATTGATGAAACACCATATAGTTAGTGTGAAATATACAGGACCTATTAAATAACTAGGCTATTATTATTTTAATTGTGGCTATAACCGCATCCAAACAATTATATTCTTTAAATCAAAAAATGGCACCTGGCCACGGGAATCGAATCGGGCACCTTTAGCTTAGTATATCAATGCTCTAACCAGAGTTGTCCAGGAATCGTCCCATGTTCAAGGTCATTCTTCACTCATATTTTAAGGCTCAAATGATAAAAGATCGTTTAAAATATAATAAATTGATTTATGGAAATTTCCGTCGGTTATGGACAACATTTCAAGACCCCAAGATTTCTGATAGTTCACACCTCATAATACTGGAATGTGAACTAGCAAGTAAGCCAACAATTAAGTTAATCATTTGGTAACTGAGATTAATGTAACATGTATCTACTATTATGAATATGTATGTATAGCCCATATGTATAGTATAAACGACAAATAAAACCACGTACATTATGAGTTGAAAAGATATTCAAAACTATACTACCTTAAAATAGTAACAATGATAACAAGAAGGAAATGTTTTAAATGGACGGATAAACTGTAGGAAAAATAATATTTCTGTAAACTGAAAGGCTCTACTTCATTCGTAAGTAAAATATTATGAAAGAAAAGGAGTGAAACCCATGCAATGTTTAATGAACGTCATAAACACAAAACAAACACTAAGCTAGTCAGAAATATATACCAGCACAGAAACTCAAGTGGACCAGATTTCCAAACCATAAAGAGGATTTCAGTCTGAACCCAACCAACGCCAGGTTTTTCAGGAAAAGAAAGTCAAAACCACATATTCTCTCTTGTGGATTATATTTGCGTTTTTATTTAAAGCCTATTAAAAGACACGGAAACCAAAATCCACGTAGCACCAATGTTGAGGTAGTTTTAGTCTCCCCCCACACCCATTCTCTACTCTTCTGCTTTGCCTTGTTAATGATATTCAAGCAGATTTGTGGTTTGCTATTTTCATCGTCACAGTAGAGCTTTTGTTTTGTGTTGTTGGTTAAACCAATCATTAGGTTTTTACTCCAATATAAACAGCTTATATTAACAGAAGCGAAAGGCACACATTTAATAATAGCTATAGACAACATTATAGCCAAGATTATTCTAGAAACTGCTCATATTGTTGTTCCACCTGTCAATTTACCATACTAAACTTATAATGTGTATTTCTTTGAAATCCTTTTATGAAATATTTTTGGTTTCGTTGTCTAGTGTAGTATTTTAAACATCATTTTCACTAAGCCCAGTAAATTACAATAAAATTAATACTTTACCTTAAGTCCAGATATTAGCTATTTCATACTATTATATATCTATACTCATGAAATAATTATTGCCAGTATTGTTGTCTATAAAAGGGTGGTTATTTTAATTACGGTGAAAATCTCCTAACAATAAGGTAAATCTAGAAACTTACAAGCTCTGTGATATAATATGGTACAATAATGCATGAATTACATGAAGCTTGCTCCTTAGTATATTATTTATACCACTGCAACACATAAAAACATTGTACGAATCAAAATAACTTTTTTAACAAAACATAGGCTAGTTATCGAAAAACCTTGATAATTTTAAACTTGTTTCCTAAATGATTAGCCTATGCTCGTAATTTTTTTAGCACCGTGTCTTACTACACTTTCAGGTTATACGCTTATGTACTAGTTACGCTAAAGGTTTTAAGGATTGAGAAGGTTATACTAATAGGAAGTTTACCCGCATTTGCATGGAGGGAGAGTGTAAAATAATTTTGTAAAAACAACCCTTACTACACCCGACCAAGATTCGAACCTCAAGCTTCCCATCGTTAGGAGTCTAATCTACTGCGAGAGTAGAGCGCGTTATACCACGTGGCCACTGAAGCGGGCTATGCTTGTAATTATGGTTCGATTATGAAAATTATATTGCTGCAAATAATATATAGTAAAAATAAGGTATTTGTTGATTTCTTTAGCTAATAAATATTTAATAACAATGCTGCAATAGTTTTGGATACAATTATTTTCATAATTGCCATTAAAACATTTTTTTTTAAATTATTTTGAAAAAAATAGTAAGGATGGGCTTACATGGTCATTCAGTAAATAGGTTCCACCTGTTTTTCAATTTAAAACCATAACGGGGGTTTCTTCCCATAAAGTTGGTTCTCATTTCCTTTGTTCTTATTTGTATATATAACCTTAAAAACATCTTCGTAAACACAAGCCGTGAAAAAAACAGAGCCAACATAAAAATAGTTTCCAACTTACAATGTAGCCAAAGCGGGTAGGCTTATTAAGAAGCGGTAAAAAAAAAAGTGTCTAATATACCAATACTTGAAACCTATCAGGTCTGCTGGCCTGACAGGTGACAAATTTGGTATCCATTAGTTTTACAGATAGAAAACAATGGTTTATCACCAAATTGCTCATTACAAGCGTTTACGCGCGTGGCTACACTCGAAGGACAGAGCCATGAGAGATTAGAGGAGCCTTGGGAGTTCTGTTTGTTCCCCAGCTACTGGCTGCCTGACATATAACAAGGCCAGTGGATTCCACTTTGAAAAGTCCCCGGCTTGTATTAGGTGTCAGACTAGAGGTGTAACAGTGTTATTAATTACCTTTATAGAAACGACTGATTATTACTAAAAATCTTAGTCAAATCTCAAATTATATTTCCCAAGTTAGTCAACAAAGTTTAGCTTCTCCTTCCAAATACCATGGTTCATTCAAAAGAAAAATATAGATTAATATATGAATATTAAAACAATAATTACTTTACTTCACTTCACATTAGCTGCTTGAAAAAAAAACTGGCCGGTCATCTATACTTATAAAATAACATGTCCTGATTGATTGATTGACTGACTGACTGACTGATTCATCATCGCCGAGCGCAAACTATCAAGGCTACAAGCATGAAATTCGGACTGTATATTCATTTTGTTATGTAGGCACCCACCAAGAAAGGATTTTAGAAAATTCCACCCCAAAGGGGTCAAAATAGGGGATGATAATATGTATGATAATATGTATGAAAGTCCGTCATTTTGAAAGTTACATAAACAAAATTTTGTATTTCGGTTATTGACGTAAAACAAATAAATACGTGTTTCAGGAATTTTGGAAATTTTATTTAATAAGGGATGAAAAAGGGGGTGAAAGTTTGTATCGGACTTGCATTATTTTTGATCTGAGGTCAAGTTATGGTCATCAACGTAACGTAATATTTTAAATTAATCTGTAAATACATATGTATATTTTCGTATTTGTATATAATCAACTTCCACGCGAGCAAAGCCGCGGGCAACAGCTATCTAGTTCTGTATAAAGAATACAAAACAACGTTACTATATAATCCATTGTGTACCCTTACCGATGCCATGTTTTACATAGACGCAACCAACATCAAATAAATACAAATACCATTAACAACAAAATGTTATGAGGGTTCATGTAATAATTTACATTCAATTGTATGGTCAGGAATGTTTTTCCTTGCTTTATACACTAAGCTCTTCGAGCAACAGATTTCAAATCTTTTGAATATTACTGTAGCTAGTGAGCGAATAGATCATTGTTGCGCCTGCGTGGTACGCTTCTATCACCTAGTCAGTCGTTCTCAGCTGTTATCACCACAGTACCCACATTCCCTTGTAAGAATACCTTCGTATATACTGTGTAAGTATTTAACTTTATGTTTACAGTATGAACATCCATAAATTAATCAATCTTGCACGTTAAGTTTTTTTACCATCGGGAAGCATGAATATCCATCCAAGATCGTCCTGGTCTACAGAACAACCCAAATTTAATTGCGCTATCGGTGGAATTTTAAAAGATAGCTTTGCTTCCTGTATTTTCAAGGAAAACCACAACTAATAATACAATAAGGTAAAACTACTTTTGAAGTGAACATTAGGGCATAAGTGAAATCATGTGTAGGCATTTTAGCTCCAATTTGTTTAGAATATCATGTATGAATGACCGTATGTCCTCACTTACAAAAGTATTATTGTTGGTCCTGTCTTTTTTTTTTTTCAGGAGATAAGGGGGTTTGGAATACTACCGTGGACAACGACATAAGCAACATACTCGTACACAAAGCTATTAAAAACAATAGCGTGTCCCAAAACTATTGATAAGCTCTAAACGCTGAAAAAGTTTTAGTAAAACTAGAATACTTATATCTCATGCTTGATGAACATAAAAACAAGGAGTTCAGAGCACGTTGAGCTAGCTAGGAAAAATGGAGAAGTTATTATGTGTTTTTCCCACCCCAGGTACAGAGTCTTTTACTAAGTGGTGTTGGAGTTTATCTGCCTTGGCTTTTATTGGGCAAGCACACGAAGCACGAAGTTTGTGAGCCCGTCATAACCGGCTGGATTGGGAAATCGCCACCAACATTTCCTGGCCCTTGGCGAGAAAAGCTTACATACTTAAGTGTAACAGCTAGCGTCATGAGGAGAGATCAGAAACTCAGCCTTAGGTATAGCCATAGTTTCCCGATGGCATTCACCCTAATTTGCCCCAGCTGAGACCAAGAACACACTACTAATCCTTAGTGTATGTCGCACAGGGGAAATTACCTCCCATGCCCCAACTCTGATGACTTTTAAGAGGTTCAGCCTCCCGACCCTTCTGACTAGATTGTTGGGGACACCAACAAGTAGAGAAAGGCATTACGTTTCCTAGGGAAACTAACTTGGAGGCCCTGTAGCAATTTTGGGTGAGTAGATCTGAGACAAGAGCATATCTCTATTTGCTACTCTCTCCCATTGGGAGAGCATCGAAGCTGATGCGTAACACCACGAGTGAAGTAGAAGACTACTACTCAAATTAGCTCTAAAGAGCGAAAAACACCAACCTGGTATTACCCTCGGCTTTTGCTTGTTATACATTAAAGAATACCACTACATCACCAGATGACGACCTTGCACAAATTAATTACTTTCAAGGTTGGAAGGCACTTTTTGATGTAGGGCAGTCAGCCATTTTATAAGGAATATATTACCTTCTCAGGGGTCCTTTTACCCCATCATGGCTGTGTCCTCCAAGCGTTGTTTTGGACGTAAACGTGCGCAGCGGAAAATTAGAAACCCCATACCTCTCACATATCCCTGTCTTCCTCGGAATGCTGCACCCCCTCCCCCCCCTCCCCCACTAGCTTGGCCAGTTCCCATCAGAGGGAAAATTGACTGCGCCATCTATGAGCGCTGGACGCTAAAATCAGGGAGATAAAGCACAGCCTAAGAATCCCTCTTACTCAAGGAGTGCGTCAATATAAATTTTCCTACTGAAAGTCTAAACTAGATCATAGAAAGCATCCTAAAAAGGGCTTTTACGTATGTAGCCCCAGTTGCGCCCTTGGAGGAAGTAGGAACATAGCCGTAGGGATCACCCTAAGAAGGACTTTCAACCTAAGTAGCCCAGTGGGGACCTTATAGAGATGGACTGACCACCTTTGCCAGAAGGCACTTTCTACCAACTGCTTGGTGTGTGTGGTGAGTAGTGGACCTTATTCCTATTCACTCCCACACAGACAACAATTAAAAAGATTTAACCCTCATCGACTAAACCCTTTGGATGTTGGCCAGGGACCACCACGAGGAGGTATTCCTCCAGGATTACCAGATAAAGAGGATCTCACAGGCAGTTGAGGGAAACCACCTGTCCCATACGAATAAAGGTAGTCGCCATAGGAGAGAATTAATCTTAAATCTATTAATTTCAAACCCCGACCTGGTGCTACCCTCAGCTTACATTATAAACATGATAAATAATATATCGTCAAACTCGCAGGATTTCCTGCTTCGACCCGTATCAAACTACAAGCTTACAACAGGATAATGAGAACAAGACCTTAAGTGGATTGAGACTCAATCCAACGGTACTACCCAGCCTGACCCACCCCAATGACAATCCTGAATCCCAAATTGGGCAGGTAAACCACCTTAACATTAATCCGTGAAACACCTCTTGCTGTGGGAGACAGGCATCCCTCAACAAAGAGACCCTTTAGTCTATCACAACGCAACCATACAAACCCACCCCTAGTGCAACATGTCAAAATTTCACTCATGATTTCTTCGTCACCAGTAATCCAATCTATATTGAACCCTGTCACCTCGAAATGCGTGGCCCCTCATTTAAATTATAGATTTCGCTCTGAACCCAAAATTTCCACACTGTAGTTTCAAATATTTCAGTATTTTATTATGATTTTTCTTCAAACACTTACCAAGAATCTATTGATAACGTGTTCTTTTGACTTTCGATGGGGTAGAAGCTTCTTGGTCTTCTTGGAATATGTTTCACTATAACTTTAATTTCAGGCCCTATTAGTCCTTAGGTATTAAGACTCTTAAAAAAGTTGTGTAAATTTAATATTTTGAAATAAGCATCTATAATATGGATTTAAACTTTTGACTTTACAGCCTGTACATGACTGATCTGTTGTCAGAGCCATTCTTGGACTCTAGAATGTCAAGACACAGTTCTCATTCCCACTCCCCCCCCCCCAATATTATACAATTGTAGCAGCACTAATAGTGACTATAAAATCCATATGATGTTAAATATATTTGAGTGGTAACTGGTAGTACTAATTTGTGAAGTCCTGCTTTGAGTCTCAAGAATGTCCAAGTATAGATTTAACATTAATGAATATGTTTTAACAAGATATAAGGTGACCTGGTGGTCTAGGGGTAAGGTCTCAGACTTCTGTGCTGGCGGCCGGGGTTCAATCCTCGGTCCCGGCACAGATTTATCTGATTACCAAACCCTTCCTTCACCTCTGACAAGACATCTTGTGAATGTGGGGAATGCCAGGCCGCCACCGTGGTTCGGATTCCACGTTAAACTGTAGGTCCTTCATTTCATCTCACAATCACCCTACCATTACACATTAGCGTAAGTGCGTGTAACCCGAACGGGTAGTAAGACGCGGTGCTAATAATAATAATAATAATAATAATAATAATAATAATAATAATAATAATAATAATAATAACAATAATAATAATAATAATAATAATAATAATAACAAGATATAACGTAACTACCTGCACATTGTCCTGGTTGGGGAAAGTGTTGGGCATGGGTCATACACATAAATATGGTGTGATTAGTTTCCATCAGGTAACACAAAAAGAACACCCCCTTTGTTTATTTATATATCCGAACGAATAAAACGAAGATATAAAATATAAAAATATAACAAATGCTTCCTAGTCATGGCAATTGCTAATGGGAATAATATCAATATTTTAGTCCCCAATTAAAGTATATCTATCTAAATCGTGATTCTCTGTTTGGGGGTCATTCGAATATTATTCAGACTATACGTAAAGCTAGCAAGTGCAATGATGTCAGAGAATCAGTACGTCAATATGATTCCTGTCCGAATCATAAACCCACCCAAAATTACAAGATTGGTCTACATTCAGCCGATGAAGGTCAGAATCCTCGGGAAAAGGTGTTTGTAGACTTTATCGTACAAATCACTTGTTATTCTAATGGAAACACGTACTGTACGTGGAAGCTTTTTCTAAGCTTGATAAATTTATCTTCCCTAAGATAAGAAATTCTGTCGCAGATTAGCATTTTTGCGTGTACATTCATAAACTTGAAAACTTTCAAAAATGCAATTGCTTCTGTTGGAGTAGTAGATATCTTACCACAAGTCTTTATAATTAAACTCCTAATCATGTTAAACGCCTTAAAATGAATAGGAATATAACCTTTACGATCTAGCACAATCAATTCCATTTTAACTGGGTCATTGACCTAGATTTTCTGAACTTATCATTCAATTATTCCTTTTAAAAGTCGACCAAAGAAAATCCTAGCACAGTGTTTCTTAGCTTGGCTAGTGACAATCCCCAGCTTACTTTTTATGGGAAAAGGTGACACTTTGTGAGTTCTAATCACCCATTGCATTCGTAAAAGTGCATAATGAGCTTTATGAATTTGAAAAGGATTCAGAAGAAGGTGTTTTCCAAGTTTTCCCACATAACTCTAAAGCTGACAAGCTCTCAATGAAATAGTCATTTTTAAATGGAACCGAACATGTTCTTAAGATTCATTATTGACTCCATGGGCCATAGTCTATAGTCCTTTTTACTATTCTTGATGTATCTTAACTTTGCTAGCCCTTCAAGCACTTATTCGTCATTCTAAAAGTATATTACCCATAGTAATATAATGGGTAATTTTGTAATGTCTACTGTTTAGTATATTTATAGTAAATCATTGATTTGCATTTTTATCATCTCTTGTATTTATTATGTAATACGGTTTAATGTTCGTAGTCATACAAATAATCTATTGCCTTCCTTTTATATTATTAATCAATTTACCAAAGAGAATAAAAAAACACTACTACGACTTTTAGCAAAAAATAGTTTTTTTTCTTTTTTATAAAACTGTTAGGTAGTCAAAAGCAATTTTGTGAATTTTAAATTGCATATGTGTTTACTGTTTGTATTCATGCCATTATCCATCAACTAAATGAAAACTCATCATATACACTCCACGGATGTTAATTATCGAATCCCAGTCAGATGCTGAAGGTGGAAGTTCTACATAAGTAGTTTTAAATATTTTTTTTACATCTTCTCCCCAATGCAGGTGCCTTTTATATAAGGAACCATTTAATTAAGTCATTATATTAAGTCACAATTAACTCATGAGATGAAACACAAATTAAAGACAATACATAAAAAAGCTATGTTTTTATGCATTTTACTTATTATTCTATCTCTCCCTTTGCATATGTGGGCCCCATATACAATTAGTTTATCTGGATTATTTAAACTATGATTCAGATTATACTCGTAATATAGACCCATATTGGGGCAAGTCAAGGAAGGATGATAATCTTTCATCGTAAACGTAGTATAAAACAAGATCTGTATACAATATTTCCATCCCTGTCCAAAATTACACTTGTAACAAGTATTCCAGCCAAGTACATTAAAATTGGGTGGATCAGAGGTTCCCTCAAACATCCATAATATTACCAATGAATTCATAATTCGATATTAATTAAGTCAACAAATAGAGAGCAAAATATATTTATAGCGTGTTATTCAGCGTTTGTCTGTGGGTTTTTGCTTGGGAAAGATAAGTTTGACGAGACTCTACTAGTAAATTGCTCCCTCACATTATGTATCAAACTTTCCCTTTAAATCCAATGCACAAACGTTCACCCTTACTTTATTTTGTTTATTATTGGTCCAATATATATTGAAGGGGTAAAATCGCACAACGAATGGTTATTAATTAATCTTTTAATCCCCGTTCTTTTTCCAATCTAATAGCATAATAAGTTATTTAAAGTATAAATTCAATTTAAATAATATGTTTATCTAAAGCATAATCTTATGTGTACAGTTCCACTGGTCTTTTAGTTATATTTATTGGCACATATATGCAAATAAGACCTCCATTATTTTATTACCCTAAATTAGACGCCAATTTTATTTTATGTTCACTGCGTTTTACTACTTGTTTGGGCACACTGCGTATTTACACTAATGGGGACGTGAAAGGTATAGTTTAAAGTAAATATACACACATTTTTGCATTGGTAGAATGCGAAAACATTTACTAAAAACCACCCTCAGTATACCTATTTGGGTTTGAGTCCTGTCATCAGTAATCCAGTCTACTGTAAGAGTTTTTGTCACTTTAGACTACGGATGCCCATATTTAACTTACAGAAGGGCCAAATTATATATATATATATATATATATATATCAGGCCAAAGATTTTTATTTTTTACTAAATTAATTTAAAAAAATTATAAACATACAAATTAGACTGATATGAATAAATTTAAATACATTGAGTATGTATAAAAATCATAAAGGCCTTAGTAGCTTAGTATGTTTTAAGTTCATTTAAAATATTTACGTGATAGGGTGTGAGATTAAAGAAATCATGAGGTGATTCTCAAGAGAGGAGACAGATGCTCATCAGTAAGTTGTTTTCTAAGATCAATTTTCCCAGGTTTCATGGTTGAAAACACTTGTTCGTATAAGTATGAAGATTCAAACATTGCCATGTATCTTTGAAAATGATTTACTAATTTCGGAAAAGTTTATTTTAGCATGTTTTTATTATAAAAATACTGTTATGTTGTGTTTAAAAGCTTGCTTGACAACGCAATACTTTTTGATTATTCATACCACGGGTCAGATTGAACATACGACGCACCGCATTTGGCCCGCGGGACGTAGTTTGCCTATCCCTTCCTTAGACAAAGCAGCCAGAAAAGTTGGTGTCATTGATGTTCTAGGTTAATTCTTAATATTCTATGTCAGTCAATATGTAGAAGATAACACGGGTTTCCAACCGAAACCAACCAGTAACAATATAATGTTGGCAACATCGCAGTTGAACTCAGCCACCAGTTAGCCTATGTATGTCTATTAATGCACAAAACATGCTGAAAAGCCGAAGCTGGGAGGGGAAACCAAACCAGCACAATAGAATTATGTGTGTGTTGTAGTCACTAGACCGGCTTTAGTCGCACTTTCAAACCACTAGGGGTAACTTTTAACAGGATCAGTGTTCATTACAATTTGGCCCCTTCAATCGCCACCCTTTCCCTTAACTCCCTTTCACCACCTACTAGGGGGGTGATTTCAACCCTCCATTAAAGTCTTCGATCCCGGTCATAGCCGCTAAATGGGAAATACTAGACGACTTACTGGAAACATTTTCTGTTTATTAATAGCCTTCGTTTTTTTTTTAATACGTAAGATTGTTTATCTAGCACATATTTTTGAAAAACAATATATTGAAGAACAATTGATTCTAATAGAGAATTATTCAGGCAAATGAATTGCCACCTGCGTCGGTGGTCACGAAGTATAAATATTAAACTCAATAGTCTGGCTTTTCAGTGACGGGGAGGGGAGGCTGGAGTTCGAATCTAAGGGAGGTATTCCCATCATCTTTCCTCCACACAATTGCGAGTAAACTTCTATAAAACGCTACCGTCCTCATCCCTGTTTATTTTACCACTGCGTCTTACTACCTGTTCGGTTTATACGCATATTTACTAATTACTATAATGAGAGGGATGAGAAATGTTGAATTAAGAGGATGTGCACCCACATTTGCGTGGAGGGTAGGTGTGAAATAATTTTGGAAAAACCAACCTCAGTACGCGCCTGGGATTTGAAGCCCGATTTCCCTGTCATCGGCACTCTAGACTATTGTAAGAGTAACGGCTTAGACCCTGCGGTCCCTGAAGCAGATCTTTTCCCTTTTAATTAGATGAACTAATGTATACGTGTACATCCTGAACGGATATTAAGATTCGGTGGAGGAAAATTACTACCTATCTAACATGACGCACCAACACACAACATATTATATTATTGGATATTACATGGAATCGAACAGAATAAGTTCAACGAAGAGCTAAGCCATCAGACACATGCAAACGAACAAGTAAAATTGTTTAAGGTGATTTTTTTTAGTGTAGGACTATGGCGTATTTGACAGTGAGAGATGCAGTAGCTAATTTGGCCGCCGTGTATATAGACTTTTAGCTTCTCTAGGGGTACAGAACGTTGCCAAGGGTACACTATGAGATTATGTGAGGATAGTGATTATGAAGGTGTGAAGACAGTGGAATCCTTAAACCGAACTTAAGCCTAATTAACAAGAACATAGTGACCATAGGAACAGTTTCCCTTTGGGGAAGAGTACCTATTGTATTATTATTCTTATTCTTATTCTTATTCTTATTATTCTTATTATTCTTATTATTATATTATTATTATTATTATTATTATTATTATTATTATTATTATTATTATTATTATTATTATTATTATTATTATTAGCACCGCGTCTTACTACCCGTTCGGGTTATACGCACTACCTATTGTATCACTGATAAATGAACACTGGAACTTTAGATTTGCGGCCAGAGGCACTGGACACTAGACCAATGAGGCTTGTCTGTTGTTTAAATTAAGTTTGAATCCGTAAAGCGTTAATCACATCTGGAATTATTTCTTATATTATATTTGAAATGTTTTGTTCTTTTATGTTTTATTTAGTTGATATATTTAACATGCACTTTCTGAACCAACTGAACATATCAGCACATGACTTATAAATTGAATCGTCACCATGTTGTAGTGGTCAGTGAACCTTGCTAAGTGCTAGAGGTCCAGGGCTCAATTTACGGCTGGTACATTTTGTATTTTTTTATTTAAGGGGAATGATCACAACGGTCATCAGTGTATGATTAGTTATCTTAGGATAATTTAAGACTCTCAGCGGCTTCACAACTTCATAACTATCATCACATCATTTCATTGTGGGTACGACGTGTAGACAACCTCCTATGATGTACACTGAGCGACGCTATGTCCAACTAGGGTGGGCAATAGTCAACACATAAGGAAACCGCACCTAGCTAAGATGTCATACATCCTTTATGATACTTTTTTTTATACAAACTAGCCTAAATCTATAACAAAGTTAACACCTAACCCTTGGCCGTTAATTCATCCCTCTGAAAGGTTAAATCCACAATACTTCTAAGATAAACTTTTATACTATCACAAGCATCGAACACGGAACTCTTATCACAGTAGAAAAACACTTTATTGAATGAGCTAAATTGTTCGAATATTCTTTCTGTTCTTTATGACTGTTGTTTAGCGAATGAAACTATTACGTTTTGGAAATCCAATTTCCTAACATCTATTTGGGGAGTTTTTTTTAAATTAATTATATTAATTAAAGTGACTTACCTAGATGAATGACCATTTAATTTTTAAATACTGAATGAGCTTGCAAGTTACTAAATTTCAATTTTATCTTTAAGAAAAAGTAAGTTGAGTGCATGGCTGGCGTGAGCATAAAAAATAATAACATAAGACATACGATGGGATCACAAGGATGTGTGTACAGTACTTATTATATTTAAATTGTGATATCTACAAAAGGCGAAAGTAGACTTACTCATACACAATGTAAAAATAAATATATAATATGAACATGTTTTAAAAGCTGATATTTATTTTGAAAATCAAGTTAAAGCTCCTCTATTATTCTCACCATACTTAGAATTAATGCCCGTTGGTGCTAATAAAAATGAAAAAAAGAGTTGCACAGCATTAATAAATAGTTGTCAAGGGTTGTAATTAAATCAAATCAAAATTATTTTAGCAATTTCCTAGTGCATTTAGCTCGTTTACATTTTTCTAAACCATTTACCCTTCTTATCAATTGTATCCATTTTACACTTTTGACACCTATTACATCTTTTAAAGCTTTTACCATATTTATATTAATATACATATCTTTATATTAATACCCTTTTTTCCCCTTTTTACTTAATTGCTTTTTTACCCTTGTTTACCCTTTTAAACAATTTTAAAGCCTCTTTTATTTTTTTATCCTTTTAAACCATTTTACCCATTTTACCCTTCTGCCGCTTTTTGATTTTCTTACCATTTCTATAGCTTTTACTCCTTTTTACATTTCTACCCTTTTTGCCCTTTTTACCATTTTAACTCTACTGGGCACCTTTTACCTCTTTGATATTTTGTTCTTTTTTGTGTAATTTTGTAATTTTTGCACTTTTGGTTTTATTTGGATTTTTAAAATTTACATTTTACCATTTTGGCCTTTTTGTCATTCATTGCCTATTCACACCTTTTAAATTAACTAACCAGTCAATCCCCTGAGAAATATTTTATGGTAAAAATGTTAAAAAGGTGAAAAAGGTGGAAAAGGTGGAAAAAGTGAGAAAAAGAGGATAAAGGATAAATAATAATAGTTAGCACCGCACCGCGTCTTACTACCCGTTCGGGTTATACACTTTAAGTACTAATTACGCTAATGGATTAGGAATTGGGAAGGTTTAATTAGAGGAAGTGAACCCACATTTGCGTGGAGATAGAGTGGAAAACCATTTAGGAAAAACCACCCACAGTTCACCCGACCGAGATTCGAACCTCGATCTCCCCGTCCTCAGCTGTTGAGCTAAACACGACAAGCGCGTTAGCCAACTACGCCACCGAGGCGGGTCAAGGATTAATAAAGTAAAATTTAGAAATCAAATCCATAAAAAAAGGGTAGTCAAAGTAAAAAAGTTACCGGCTTCGGTGGCCGCATGGACTAAGTTGTCTCTCTCGTGTTTTATTGACTGCCGATGACAGGGATAATGAGGTTCTAATCCTGATCTGGTGTACTGAGGGTGCTTTTCCCTAAAATAGATTTCCACTGTCCCTTCATGGAAATGCAGGTAAACATTCTCTAAATTCAACCTTCATCATCCCTAACGCATTAGCATAATTAGTACATACGTGTATAACTTGAACGTGTAGTAAAACGCGTTGCTAAAAAAAGAAGTAAGAAGGTTAAAAAAGTGTAAAATAGATTAAAATGGTCAAAAGGGTATAAATGATCAATTGAGTTAAAATTTTAAAACTCCTTATTCTAGGTGCACATGTTCGTGCAAAGAGGTTACTAATTTTTAAATACTTGACTTCTGCGTGAGGTAGATAACGCGCAAAAACCATCAAAGACAGACAGACTTTATTTTATAAATATATAAAATAATATGCCCCCCCCCCCCCCCCCCCCGCCCACCTTCTTCCAGAGTTAGACTACCAGAATTACTTTGTTATTTGGAGGTAACCACTTAACCTTCCTGCGAAGTTTTATACCACACATTTATGTTGTTTTATTTGTTAGTTTTGAAAGCATTGAATCCCTCTTCCCCATTTCACTCACTCCAACTTTAAAATAAAAAAATTTAAGACCTGTTTGAAAATTTTGAAGTGGTACCTCTATTTGCCTGCCAAATTTCAATTATTTGCCTTCCCTAATAAGCTTTTTCTATATGTAAACCTCCTAAGACCCCCAAATTCCCGATGCCCCAATTTGAAATCTCTATTTCGAGAGTTTACGGGTTATATAAGGCAATCCCTCTAACTACCTGCCAAATTTCAGTTTTACAGACATCTAGAAGCTGTTAATATTTTTCTGGAAACACCCACCCCCATACACACTTTTTAACACGGCGTCTTACTACCTGTTCAGTTTATACTCATCACACATACTTATTTTCTCCTTTATATATATTTAGCATGATGTCTTACGACTCATTAGGGTTATACACTTCTGTACTAATTACGCTAATGGGCTATGGAAAAGGAGGGTTGGTTTTAAAGTAAATGTACCCCAATTTTATTGGAAAGAAAGTGAGAAACCATTTAGGAAAACCACTCTTAGCACATTCTACTGGGATTGAACCCCGATCTCTATGTCATTGGCAGTCTATTATATTGTGAAACTATCATCTTAGACAATTTGACCACCGAAGAGGGTTGCATAGATATAATGTATAATTGATACATTATGCATAACATAAACATATATATATATATATATATGTTTATACTATATATATATATATAACATATATATATATATATGTTTATACTATGCATAATATATCCATTTGGGCATTCCTGTGATCATACATAAAAGTTATATTGAGATAATATTCAAAAATAAGAAATGAATATTTGTTTATTGTGTGAAAAATATAGTAGTCTTAAAAGTTTTATTAAAATTCTAAATATGACTCTTTGCGTTGCTTTACGTTATAAGTAAAATTTAAAAGGGTAAAAATTGACTTTTTTTTAATGAATGAGAGGTTCTCTCGTGGTGTTGAAGTAATAGCTCGCATTAATACCGGTGTATAAAATAAGAGCCAGTAATATTTATGTGGCTACTAATCTGTGAGTCACGTTCTGTTTGAATGCTTAAATTAGAGTAAATGGTTTTAAGTAACCCACACACACATACACATAAATTAAAACGTTTTATACATTTTTTTACAGATTCTCACTACCTGTTAAGGCTACACGCATATATTAATTAGACTAAGGGAATAGGGATCAGGAAGGTATAATTTTAGAGGAAGTCACTGGTGTTTGTAGAGAAGAAGTTTGGGGAACCATTTATTAAAAACTGCGTTCATCCAACCGATTGAGATTAATCCCAAATTTCCCCGTCACCAGTCACTCAGACTAATACGAAAATGACACGTTAGATAATGGGGCCACTGATGGGGCAAACGACTTATTAAATGTTTCACTTTTATATTACTTAGTAAATATGCTAAAAACCTACAAATTGGTTGTCATATTTTTTGAACTCAATTGTTTGAGTGACTAATTATCTTTCATTAAATTGGTCCGATTTTATATGTCATGAAAGGAACTACAATCGAGAAAATGGTCCAAATTCTAAATATACTCATGTTACGTGTTTAAAAGTACAGCAAGAGAAGTGTATCTATAAACTCTTCTTAATGAAGTCCAACTCGTGTCGTTATAGCATAAAAGGACGTCAAGAGATACCGTTACAGTAGCCTACGGTCAATAGGCTCTATGTACTCCAACTGTTCGTTTACCAACTTAATCAGGTTTTGGAAACCACGAAATCTCCGTCTAGTTGACCTCTCGGCTTAGCTAATTGACATCAAATACTCCTACTCTCCAAATTTGCCAGATCCTCTTTACCCTTCCCCCTTATAAAACCCTCTCTCACACAAACTTTCACGGTTCGTTTATTTACTTCCTATCCCCTCCCCTCTTTTCTCTTGTTTTACCCAAAAACCCACCCACTGCCCCCCTCCATCCCTCTAAAAACCACTATTTTTATCTCGCTAGATTCTTCGTCAGAATCTCTATCCTAATTTCGAATGCTGTTCTGCTACGTACTGGGATCGCATACGATAAGGGAGGTCTCCCTTGATGAATCTCTGGAGGTCTCTGTAATTGGCTAAGGTTCGAGGTAGCTCGAAACAAGGTTTAGTGGTTTAGGACTTGTTGAAAGACACGAGCATAATTATATAGGAAGGAGTAAGACAACCAAATCAATTGTTCTATGCATCAACAATTTATTTTTGGATGAATATACTATTAGATTTGATTAAAACTTAACAAGCATATTTGAAGAAAAGATATATTTTTAGATTTAAAAAATATCACCAAATGTACTGTACATACAAGTATAAATAAAATTTTGTTCAGTAAATTTAGGTTAAATACAAATATTTACATTACCACTTTTAATACTGTGTTCAATTTATGGTACCAAAACTAAAATTTGTAACGTATCTGTTTTAAATTAAATTAGAATTTAATATTCAATAATTTTTGATACCAAATATAATATATATTTCAGTCAATCTTAATACCAATAACTGTTTCTCATTGCCGTAAAAATAAATTTTCATCAAACCATTTAGTTGAGATTTCGGTAAAATTAAATCAGATTTAACTGTTTCTCATTGCCGTAAAAATAAGTTTTCATCAAACCATTTATTTGGGAATTCGGTAAAATTAAATCAGATTTTTGGCAAAATAAAATTGTGATACTTAGCTCATATGTTAGTGCCCCAAATTAAATAAAGTTCAAAAGAGGTTTAAAAAAAATTATTTTAATCACTCTAAAACCACATTCAACACATGTGAGTATTTCGTCCTTGAAATGCTCACCATTAAAAATAATTTAGGTTTAACATAAACGAATTTAATATATAAGTTGCTAAGAAAATTTCAAATAAACGTTTATCAAATTATTGTAGGTAAAAATAAGTCCACACTTTACTAAACAACTGATTATTACGAAACTTACAACTATCACGTTGATCTAAAATATGATAGAGTTATGTTTAAAAAGTATTTTTACGACGTCTTACTCACATATTTACTCCAATTATATGAGGAAGATATATTTTCTCGAAGAACTAGTAGGAAACCATTTAAGAAAAGAGCACTCCAGTACAATGAGCTGGAATTAAACCCTAACCTCCTCGGCAATGTCAAACCATACTATACGAGAACGATTCCTCTGTCCCTGCGTCCATCTGTGTGGGAATTAAGATAATTTTTTAGTATAGAACAGGATGGATAGTCTCCTTTATTCATAAATTTTAATTTTATTTATTTGAGGTGTTCAACATGCAATTTCTGAAAAGCTTCTGAATAGATTCTGAGTGGTTTAGTAAAGGATGAAAAGAGAAAAAATCGATTTTCTCAAAATCCGATTTAAAGATTTTGATTAAAATTCTTATCTAGGCGTTGATTAAGATTGTAAACAAAATGGCTATATTCATTTTCCAATGAAAATTACTTTTAGGGTTATTTACAGAAGTGGAAATTGCATTATCTTCACAACTATTTGAGATACTAAATAACATATCATTGCAAAATTGTAGTACTATTAAAAATAAAGAAACTTTTAATTGAAATATATCTCTATGAAACCAATAGTTTTGGAGATATTGGCAATTATATTAGTACAATTTTGTTAACTTTAGTTGTACGGAGATACTACTTAAGTTTTAACGCAATAATTAATCTAATTTTATAAAGTAAGTAGATAAGTAAGGCTCTCAAAATTGTATGTTCTTTTTTCTTTAACCTCTTATGGGAAATGTTTGTACAGCAATGATCTATCTCCCTCATTTAATACTCAATAATTAATATTTATCTTTTTTAATGGTCTAAATTTATAAATAATGAATTTAATAAAAATGCGATAGCCATAAAATGTGTAACCCCTAATAAATGTCGAAAATTTTACCTGGAAGTCGAAATTTTAATACGAAGTATTGACCCTTGTGGGCAAATATCAATATTTTTTTGGTCCGAATATACTAGTGAGGGTTTAATTCTTTAAAAGGAATTATAAAATTTAAATCCGGGAGTCAAAAATTGTTCAACGTAAGTATAACGCAATTTTTGTGCTGGTTTGCTAGTGCATATTATTTCGTTTCACGTATAATACGAGTTTTGCGTATATATCTCCATTTTTAAAAACATTGAGTGAGAAAGTCCGTGCGAAGTTCTGTATCATTTATTTTTACAGTCGCAATACTTGACCTTTACTGTTTGAAAATTTGGCACAGATGTTCCTTATAAGCTAATTAGGAAACGTAAAGATGTTTCATTCCATAGTTTTGAGATTAAGAGGGTGAAATAGGGGTAACTACCCTAATCAACAAAATTGCTATACAAAAACTTTTTAAGCATTTGGAGGGCAATAATCCGATAAGTTTTTTCAAATAATGCCTTCAAAAAAATTATATATGGCAATTATTTTTAGCCCCGTAGATGCTTCTAAGGGATGGAAAAAAATGAATACAGACAATTAATCAAACTATGTGATTACGTTTTAATATGCAACTCCAAGAGACAGTAGAATTCCGTAGTTTATATTTTGCTGCATTTTATGGTGTTTGTAGTTTCTGTGTCAGTGAGCGGGCCCTGGCCCGGGGCGGTGTGTGGTTGTGGAGAGCGATGGAAGGGGGGGGGGGGAGAGAGAGAGACCTGGCCAGCCACACTCAGCTGGTAATGCCCCAAGCAGTAGGCAAGGGTGCTTGCCGAAAATAAAACTCCCCATGCAAAACAATACATGGTCACCTCTTCGCAGTGTTTCTCGGGTAGCGCTAAGAACCATGCCATTAAGCTTCAAATATAAATTCCTCATGATCACTCAAAAATAAATAATAACACAATATTCCGTGCGAATAACGGGGATTCAGCTAGTTATATGTATTTGCGTTTATCTTGAAAATTATTGGTTTTATAAAAATATATTTCAAATAAAATATTTGTATTATAAATAGGCTTACATATTTGCAATGGTAAGTAATTTCGTATCTGAAATAGTTTCGGAGATGTGATAAAAAATGAGAATTTACAAATCAGACCGAAATCCTTATAGTCATTTTGCCGAAAAATTTTAAAGTAGTCATTTTGTTTATAATATTGATCCATGCTCGGAAATGAAATTTAATCAAAATAGTTTGAGCCGATTTTGAAAAAATCAAATTTTTCTCTATTTGCCCTTCAGTAAACTACCCTTAATTTTAGGGTTAGATATCCAATTGCAAACATTATTTGGGACAATCCTATGAAAACCCCAGATACCAAGATTTAACCCGACTGATAAAATATTTTAGTCTTTAATCCGAGGTACAGAGAGACAGACAAAAAATCATAAACCACTTTTTCGGATTCGGGGTCATGAAACGTCAAATTTCATCAAAATCTCCGGGTCAATTTCTTTTACGATCACAATCCTTTATCTACCTGTAAGATAGAGAGAAAGTAAAAATTATAAATTTCGCATCAGACCGGAACCCTAAAATTCATTTTGACGGAAAATTAAGAGTAGCCATTTTCTATGTAATATTGATCAATCCTAGTATCCTAGTATAGACAGACAGACGGAAATGCAAAAAAACATTTTTGGGATTCGGGGAGCCGGGGGGAGGGGGGGTAGGGGGGGAAGTCATGAAACTTCAATATTTATCAAAATCTTGAGTTCAATTCTTTTGACGATCACAATACTTTATTTACCTTTCAGGCGGCCAGAAAGTTATAATTCTCATTTGAATTGCTAATAAATTTATTAAGTTATACAAGATATCTTATTTTAAAACTAATCTTGTAAATTTGAAACCATTTAATTGTTTTAGTCAAAGCTATATACTATTTGGATGCTTACAAACTCTAACTATAAAGCGTTCAACGTAAATGTATGCTGCTTGCTATGGCAAATTCTTTTCTAACAGATTTACAAATGATTATTGCCTAATTAGAAACCTATTAATGTTCTAAATTTTCTTTTCACGAAAAAATATATTGGGATGCCCTTCAAAGGCGAAGAAAGACAATATTTATAGGATGAGGTGCTACACTATAAAGTAGAAAAAATATGTAGATAATATTTTTATAACCTTATATGTGAGTAGGGGGGTATTGTAGGTAGGATGAGGGGGTATGGCTGGATGCTAAAATGTTAAATGTTACTATTGAACATAAAAAAAAGATTTTATAAAATTTGATATTTTTGATATCTTACACACACCCTAGTCAAGTTTTTGACTGAAATTTAGTATGTTTAAAAGTTTTATAACAACTAATAACAGTATAACTAAGAGCAAAGAAGCACCTATTTCCCAGACACGTTAGCTACCTGCAAGTAAAATACTGTATATTGTTTTCGTGATATATTATGCATTACAATTGAAATTTATTCAAATAATATGGTTTATATTGTAATATTATATGAAAAATTAGGCTATTCAAATAAAATGAATGTAAGTAGAACTAATAACGAACTATATTTGGGTGCCTAGCTTATTTATAAGTGATCCAAATTCCAGGTTAAATATCATTTGGCATACTTACTCAACCTAATATAATACATGTATACGTCTTGCTTATCAACTAATGTTACATTCTTATTCAAATTATATATTTAAAAAACTGTATTGAATATTTTATTTGAAGTTAATTGTACACGCATTTCACAATTAACATCCCAAAACTCACACCCATGAATAATTCCATGGCTAAAAGGGCAATTGTATTAATATTGAGGTGATATAAATACAAACAAAGCCCGAATAAACGCATTCAGATTAGTTCTTCGTTATGTTATTTTCCTATCCTTCTCTGCTAAGGCGGGTTCATATCATCTTAAGAGTGCTATATGGGAGGGCACTGAAAAGCGTTGAAGACGTTTAGAAATCTTGAATTATTTATTATGTGGTTTGATATTTTCTATTATAGTATTTACAAAATGTAGATGAAAGTTTTGACTATTTTAAATTTTAAGTTCAAAATATTTTTTAAAATGTGTGATAGCTAACAGAAACCCCATTAAAATACTCTCTCATTTTCTTAAAATATCTGTATTCAACCTATTAAAACATGACTAGTTTTATTTACCGCTATTTTGAGTAGTCCCTATACATGAACACCGATTCACAGTCTAATACCTCACAGTGAAGTCGATTTTCCATTAGTTTTGGATGTTCTCTCCCCCTCTCCACTACCCTCCATTAGTTTTGGATGTTCTCTCCCCCTCTCCACTACCCTCCATTAGTTTTGGATGTTCTCTCCCCCTCTCCACTACCCTCCATTAGTTTTGGATGTTCTCTCCCCCTCTCCACTACCCTCCATTAGTTTTGGATGTTCTCTCCCCCTCTCCACTACCCTCCATTAGTTTTAGATGTTCTCTCCCCCTCTACACTACCCTCCATTAGTTTTGAATGTTCTCTCCCCCTCTCCACTACCCTCCATTTGTTTGACTCCCTTTTAGAAATGTAAGATTTAAGGACTTGCTTGTTCATCTGGAGCTGTACTTCTACTTGCTTGATAAATCAAACTATCTATAACAACTAAAAGTTATTCTTATAGCCTCCCCGATCCCTCCAATTAACTGGAGCCCCATTTTAATTTGTAAAATGTACATATTTTTATTGCTACTTGGAGTGTTATCTTTACCTTCTTGCCAAATTTCAGTTTTCTCTCACATTGAGAAGTAATTGTTTCTATTTGTTTGGTAAAGTGAATACCTCCAATTCCTTTCCTCAACCCCTACTGTCCAACTCACTCTGAGTAATTTTAAATTCTAGTATGCATTAGGTTACCTGGATTTTTCCTTCTACCTGAATGCCAAATTTTAAATTTTCTATCACACCTAAAAGTTGTTTTTCGGTTAATAGTCCCTATCTTCTATATCCCAAGTCCCACGTACAAACTAATTTTTTTTAACATTATGTGGAGTGGGCCTTATAGCTGCCTGCCAATTTTAATTTTTCTACGAAGCTGATAAGTAAGAGTTATTTCTAATAGTTTTGAAAGTTTTGAATTACCTACGCCCACTCCCTTTTCTTTAGCTTACTCTTAGACATTTCATCTTTCAAGATATATGAGTGAAACTAAATTAAACAACTTGATTAAGATTGCATATGGCCACAAAGCAGTTATTTAAATTAAATAAAAGTAGGAGTCAAGTGCGATATTAACAATGTTGTGATAAGCTAATTCAACAAAAAGTATACAGGTGTCCTGAAATTCGTAGATAGGGATTGTATCACACGATTCCCTGGTCTAAACAAAATAGAAACTACGCATTGGTAAAAATGCATTAGGGACTTAGTTTTCGAGAAAAATGATGTAAACGTAGAGAAAAATACTTTATTCCATTTTAAACACAGCACGTTACATCAGCTGTAATACTGTCGAACCTTCATAATAGGTGTTCGAAGTTTGCTCCGCGCATAGCAATGCATTTCCCACACGTTTGATGCATGTGGCGTACACGTGGCTTTGCATGGGGACGTCAACCGTGGTGATAGCTGCATGTAACCATGCGATAATGTCCTCAGCCAACTGTAGCAGGTGATCTGGTAGGTAAACCAGTGATTTTAGGTGACCCCACAGAAATAAATCTAGTGGTATGAGGTCTGGTACCTTGTTGGCCATTCCACAGGCCCCCACGCCAAATTCACTTGCGAGGGTAGGTGTCGTGTAGCAGTCGGCACACTATTGCTGCATAGTTAGCTGGGGCACCGTCACACTGACACCAAATATCCTGGCGCTCAGGCAATGGGAAGTCCTCAAGCAGGCATGATAAGATGGTGGCAATGAGGAAACGGCAATACTGCGAATTCAGCCGCTACGGTAGCAAATAGGGGCCCACAAGGGTATCCCCAACAATACCAGTCCATACATTCATGCTGAATCACTGTAGATAGGCACGAACACAAGTAGCGTTCGGGCTAGCAGGTGCCCACAGGTGGTTGTTGTGAGAGTTAGTCATACTATTGCGTGTAAAACAAGCTTCATTGGTTCACAGTATGCGACTGACGAAATCCTGATCCACTTAATGTTGTTACAGAAACCACTCTCAGGACAGTACATGGCGAGGAAGATCACCTGGCAGCAGATTCTACGTTGTGGAGTAATGGTGGGTGGTTACTCTTCTCACGGAGAACCTGTTGTACCGCCAACTTTGATACGTTTGTAGCCCATGCAATGTCACGTGTGCTGCGTTCTGGTGCATGTTGGACGGCCGTTAGTATAGCATTCTCAAGATCCAGTATCCGGACATTGCATGGCCGTCATGCATCCATGTACTGCGTTGGTTCCATTTGACCAGTCTCCCGGTAACGCAACTCCAACCTGCGAAACAAAGACTTGGGTGCCGTCTGTTTGGATAGCAATCGTCGTACATTTGTGCCGCAGATCCAGCTTGGCTGTTTGATGCACCCATGGCCATTGCCATGTCCCAATACTCTACGTGTGTGTACTCCATGGATTATTTGACACTACTGAGCCCAACTCTTTACCTAGCACTATGCCTTACCATAATACTCATAAATCATAATATAAGGTACAGCGTTGCAATATAACCTCTTTCTACTGTTTTCGAAACTTTCATGTAGTTTTTATTGGGAAATAAGATCCTAACGTAATTTTACGAAGAGTATTTTCTACTTAGTTTGTGGCACAGAATAGTGTAATACAGTCCGTATCCGTGAATTTCCGGACACCCTGTATATGAATGTTATACCTTGAAAATTTACATAATTATATAAATCAAAATATTTTAGGGAAATTCCTTTCAAAATTAAAATATTTTTATAAAATTAACTATTAATATTTCAAAAAACATTCTTCCATTCATAAAACTTAAATAACTTAACCTTAATTTTCACTTACTCGTTACCTTACAGCTTACAGCTATTGTGATCGTCAAAAATGTGAACTCAAAATTTTGATGAATGTCGACGTTTCATGACCCCGGAATCAGAAAAAGGGGTTTTCGTAATACCACCTCTCTGTCTGTCTCTCGGTCCGTCTGCCTGTACTTCGGGCTAGAGCCTAAACTATTTTACCAATCTAGGGTTTTCATAAGGTTGCCCTGAGGAGTTTTTGGAATTGGATATCTAACACTAAAATTAAGGGTAGTTTCCTTAAGGGCTAAAAAAAAGAAAAAAAATCAATTTTATCAAAATTAGCTCTAACAATTTTGATTATATTTCATTTCTAAACTTTGATCAATACTACAAAGAAAATGGCTACGCCCACTTTTTTCTTCAAAATGACTTTAAGGGTTCCGTACTGTGCGTAAATTCTAATTTTTTAATATATATCTCCGTAAGTCTTTGAAATATTAAATTACTAATCATTGCAAATATGTAGGTCTTATTATAATAAATATCTTTTACTCGAAATATATTTTTATAAAACCAAGAATAAGGTAAAGTATTACGACCTTCAAAAATATCTAACTCGAGATGTTGATAGATGTCAACGTTTCATGACGCCCCAAACACCAAAAAGTGTTTTTTTGCAATGACGTCTGTCTGTGTGTCTATCTAACCTTAAAATTAAGAGTAGTTTGCTAAAGGGCGAAATGAAAAATTATCGATCGATTTTCTCAAAATTGGCTCAAACGATTTTGATTAAAATTTGTATTTAGGCATTGATTAAGATTATATACAAAATGGCTATTTCCATTTTACCAAGAAATGAATTTTAGGGTACTTTACGGAAGTGGAAATTTACATACCCACGCAACTATTTGAGATACTAAATAAAATGTCATTGCAGGATTGAAGTACTGTACTATTAAAATAAAAAAACATTTATTTGAAATAAAATTTTATAAAACCTATAGTGTCTGAGGGAATGGCAAATGTATTAAGATAATTTTGTGAGTTTTACCTGTACAGAGATACTACTTAAATGTTAACGCAATAATCTCTATAATGCCATAGAGTAAGTTTCTCAAAAAGTTATTTCTTTTTTCCCTTTAACCTCTTAGGGGAAATGTTTATACAGTAATGAAATATCTCTTTTCAGACTCGATAGCCAATATTAACCTATTTTATTGTTAAAAATTTATAAATGAGGAATTTAATAGCAATTTGATGACCTAAAGATGTGCAACACCTAGTAAAATGTCGAAAATTGTAACCAAAAACTGAAATTTGAATACGAAGTGTTGACCCTTATGGACCCAATAGTGATATTTTGTATTGGTCCAAATATACAAATGAGAAATTTATTACTTTAAAAATAAAATTATAAAATTTAAAACTGGGAGTCAAAACATGTTTTACGTAATTATAGCGTAATTTGTGCTCGGGTTTAGTTGTGTATATTATTTCGTTTCACATATATTACGAGTTTTGAGTAAATATCTCCATTTTTAAACAATAGAGCGATAAAGTCCGTGCGGTGTTCCGTACCATTTATTTTTAATGTTTAATACCTTCAACTTGTTTTAACAGTGTACAGTGATATTTTTAACATGTTTCATTTACTCTATGTTTTTCAATATAATAATTTTATAAAATATACATTTATTAAATTCTCTCATCACAAAATTTTAAATGCCTCATTCGACTTTTACTTTTATTTGAAATGTTATTACCTTTTATGATTTTATGGTCATATACCAAGCTATACCAAGCTTTTTCATTTTGTTTCGCTTATTTATTGTGTGTAGATCTATAGTTATTAATATCCATAATTCTACTATAAATACGTTCCTCTTTCCTCGTTTAAGACTATAAATTTGACGGTCACACGATAACACAATCTACCTTCTGAGCCTTCTGTATTCTCTTGCTTGATACAATTTTTTGCTAATACGAACAATATTCCGTACTTATTAGTCTAGATTAACGTCGGTTAAATGTTAAATTTATATTGTCGTGATTTCTGGTGATGGGGAGGTTGTGGTTTTAATCCAAGCTGGACGTATTGAGGAGGATTTATTTTTCCTAAATGCTTTTCCACTCGCTTTCCATTTGGATGAAAAGAGATTTATTCTCATTCATATCTTTTTCAACCTTATTCCATTGGTTTAATTTGAAATGTGGCATAATTTTTAGAAGCATTTCCTAAATTAAAGAATTAATGTTCCCAATATAATATGTTTCAGCCAAACCTTTCTCTTTTTTAACACATCCGGACAGAAAGAATTTCTGGTCACAGAAACCATATGTGTCCTTTTGGTAGGTTTTTATTGCGTTAGTGTAAAAAAACTGGCTTTAAAAAGTTTCACCCTAGCCTAGTCACTTTAAGTGAAATTGTCCTTGACACGATTTTTTGAGAAAGAATTCGCCCAGTGCCACAAATAAGTAAGAAACAGACTCTCAACCTCACGGGGGTTTCACTGCGCTCCTTTTGCCAAGCGGGAGTCCTTCAACACTGGGCTTTGCTAGTGTCACTGCTGGGTGATAATAAGACTAACTGAAGCGATCCTAGTGTTGAAGGACTCAAGCTTCCAAAAGGAGCGCAACATTTTAACCTGGAGGTTGAATATCTGAGTATATTATTTGTCTGTGTCCAAAGCTTACTTGCTATGTTTGTATATTTGTAAATTTCCAAGACACCCTTCGAGTTAAGCCAAGAAGGACTCTCGCTATGTCGAAGTCAACTGGTACGGAGGTACATACAGTACCTTCACAAGATCTTAGAACTGCCTTAAAATCCTCCAACAGCTCTTTCATTGTCGGGACATTTTCTCGACTCTCTTCTTAGTCATATTCAATATCTCTTAGTTCCGTGCTGGAACCACCTTTTACAGCATCAACGGTGGGTGGTTTCCTCTGGTGAAATTTAATTTGCTATAATTTTATAGTAATTCTAGTTTTGGTGATCGGATGGTGTAAGGCGTCACTCTTGCAATAGATTGAACTGCTTATGACAGGGAGATCAGGGTTTTAATCCCTGTGAGGTTTACTGAGGGGGTTTCTCCATAATGGTTTTCTACTACCCTACGTAAATGCCAGTACACTTCCTCTTTGAACAATATTCCTCATTCCTAACCCAGTGACATTCTAAAAACCAACCAAAAACTTAATAGTCCATATCGATAAGTTTTTTAATTTCAAAATGATTGTCATTGGTGAATTAAAGCGGTTTCTTGAATAACATTTCATCATCTTAATCAAAAGTAACAGCCAGTTGATAAATTAATGTAGAGAAGCAGTTTTGAATCGTGGCCATTTTCACAATACTCCATGCCCTGTAGGCAAAAGGAAGCAGAACCTAAGAAACCTGCCATTGGTTGCTGCAACCGTGATATGAAGCATAAGCCCGTAGAGGGGATACAGTGACTGTCTGCACCCAGCATCTCGTCCACTTTGCATTCCATGATTTCAGTTGCGCTATGTGCTACCAAAATATGATCCCTGGTAGAGAAACAGTTTCTTCAAATATAAAGTTCAAACACAAATAAAACTCTACTTTCAAATAGTTACAATGTTAACATGGTATTTTATTTAGATATTTTAGTCTTAGGTTCACTAAACTTGAAGTTGATGGGTCACAATAAACGAAATTTTTAACATGCATTAAAAATTATGTGGATTGGAACAAATTGATTAGGTTGATTGTATCCGGATGGTCACTACAACTGAGTTTTATAAATCCAGAGTTGAGGAATTTTTATAGGATACAATAGTAATAGAAAATAACCCAGGAAGGAAGCACAACCGTACGATTCTTTGATTACGCAGGCGTAGTCCATGTTTTATCTTGATATTTTAGTTTATTTTGGAGGTACCTGAGGCAGTTGGTACGCAGTATTAGGTGTAAGTCTAGAAATATAATGAAGTTAAAAAGTGATTGTGTAACATTCTTAAGTTTACCTGAGTACATAAAGCTTTTTCTTTTCTATGTTTTCTGGTTTTGGAGCCATCCACATATCTTATCAAGTGTTTTAATAATGGCAAATACAATAGATCTGAGATGCACACCCAAATATTTCCGCTGGCACGTAAATTTATGCCAAGTAAAAGCTTTTTTTCCTTGGTTTTAGTGTTAGCTGAAGTAGTGATCAAGGATTGTGTCAGTCTCACCAAGGTATATATAATTAATAAGCACTCAATTTCATGAGTCTAGTTTATCTATAGTGAGAATGCAAGGAATATGTTTTCTGGATTTTGAAGTATTCCACACTAGCAGTTAAACTGCCCAAGATGTTAAAGTCTCAATATGGGTAAATGTATTAAAACACATACACCATATGTGCACAGCTTCAGAAAACCCTAAACTCCATTGCGAAGTTTCTTAGACTTGGATTTGCGTTGTTATCACGCAAAAGTCTAACTAAGATTTAATTTGATTATTTCCTTATCTACAGTGGTGTTTAAGCTACCTTTTAATGGAAGAATGCTTCTATCGTTCTGAATCTTTATCTAGGTGAATGTAGGATCAATTAAAATAAATATTATAATATAAGGAACGCACTTAGATGTTACATTTACTTAAATTGATATGTTTTAATTCTTCTCCATATTTAGTGCTGAACAGTTATGTTAGTCTTGGCTGGGCGACGACATGTTTCGGTGATTATGCCTTTTCAGGTCTTCAAATTGGGACTAGGATGTTATTCCCGATGTTAACACAGTGCAATATCAATTTAAGTAAATGTAACATCTAAATGCGTTCCTTATATTATAATATAATATTTATCATTACCACAACTAAAATGAATATTACTCAAATCAAGTAAAGATGTTGAACGTTACTTATGTGTAAATTTTATTTGTCAAAGCAACACGATTTGCCTACTTATGGGAATACATAACAACCAATACAAAATAGATTTTCTTTTCTGATTTAAGAGTGAACTGTACTTTGTAATTACTCTTTGTATTTGAAGTTGATTTTGCGTTCAATTAAGATAGAAATAAATTAACTACGTATTTATTAGGAGAATACAACGCTAGATCCTGTGGTTTAAGACGTCCAATTTATATCCATGCTTAAGCTACCCACAATCGGTATTGTGGTTTGGGCGTGATTGAGCAACAAACAATCAAACACACTGACAAGATTTTATTTTTATATATTAGTAGGATCATATTGTATGTTGATTTTATAGAGTATTAAAAGTTGAAATATCTCCTTGTAGAAGAGTTTCAATAGAAAACGAACCACGTCATTAAAGCCTTCGGGCTTAATGCAGGAAGAAGTAAAACATCTTGGAATTGTGCATCCCTGTTTTCCCTCATTTGCAAAGTTTCGTTTTTATGTCTATTATTGTTTTTGTGTCCATCCACTCAGGTGGTCACACAGTCTAAGGCGTAAGACTAGCGATATATATAGATATATAGATATATATATAGATATATGTATATATATATATATATATATATATATATATATATATATATATATATATAAAGAAAGATAAATGCTTGAGGTTCTGATTCAATAGATGACCTAAGTAACTATACGGAGTTTGTGATCAAGCAATCTAAGGTATCAGACTCACAAAATTACATATAATAAAAGTAATACTCAATTTCCCCCTAATAGGTCTTCTATGATTATATTGCAATGTTTTATATGTATACGTCTTAGGGTGTTGGTGTTACTCACACAGGCAGTAAATTGGCCTTAGGCGTTAATCTCTAAATATAGATCAAATTAAAATAGATACTGGGTGCAGATATTCACGTATACCTAATTACTTTTGTAATTTTCTTGGTTTTTATGTTATAGTGTTTATACATTACTATACATTATACTATTATTATATAACTATTTAATTTGATACGCTGGTGTTTAAACTGCCTTTTATTGGAATAGGTTATCTGTGTCTTTTAATATATATATATGTAAATGTATGATAAAATCAGATATGTGTGGGTATAAATTTTTATTTGTCAAAGAAACATAATTTACCTACTAAAGTGAATACTAGACAACAAACCAAACTAAATTATTATTATTTTCTATTTGGATTTAAGATTGAATTTATTCTCTAATTTCTCATTGGAATAGCAGTTGATATGGTTATCACTCTCTACTGAAAACAAATGAGTACCTCTTTCAATCGTACACTATAGCCATAGGCTAATTACATTGATCTCATGGTTTAATCCAGAAGCTTTGAGCAGGCATCAATTTAGTTGGTTATAGCAGAAAAAAAATTTCCCACTTCCATTCTGAAATTCAAAGTAACACATTATTGAAAATCCTGTAGAAAACATTTAAGCGGTTTTCGAGCTTATAGCGAACTTACGGACACGCAAGCAAGCAACCCTCTTTATATAAGTGAGAGATTTTGTCTGCCAAACAATGGAAGGAGGAAATACTCTATCGAATGGTAGGAAATATGATGTTTGAAAAAATAAGTTATTACACTTGTCTAAAATCAAATCCTGATCTTCCCAACCATTCAGGAGCATCACTATTTGTACTACCCACTAAAAATATGAAGAACAACTTTTCTTTTATCGTATGGTATATATGACCAGGAGCATGACAATTAGGCTCGGTCACCTAATGTAGGCCTATACCTATGGATGTTGTCTATACAACGTACGCGCTACGAGATGATGTGATATTCGTAAATTATGAAGTTGTGGATCCGGTGGGGTTCTTAACATAACTTAAGCCTAACTAATCAAACCCTGGTGACCATTGGGATAATTCCTCATAAGGGAAGAAATACCCCAAGTACAAGCTGGGAATCGAACCCTGGACCCCTGTGGTCATAGCCAGTTGCACTGACCACTACACCATGGGGTTGGTGTGAACCAATAATGAATGCCTATATGGCATGTGATGTATTTTATTTAAGATCTATTTACATTTACATATCTTAGCACTGTAATTTATGATACATTCTGATAAATTATTATTTGCCATATTAAGTGGTACACCCCAATTTTATTAATAATTGACATATCTGGTTTATAGAAAAAGCTAATATATCTATTTTCCGTATTTATACTTCAGGTCATGCGCTCTTCTAGCTGTCACTTTAGGTATATTTATTTTCAATAACTATAAAACACTAACATTAAAGAAAAATGTATCAAATCTAACCACAAAAAATACGTTTGTATTTTTTTTTAATTGCTCTAAATGCCTATTTGAAAGAAAATCAAGAAATAGTAAATATACGTATTCACAATTTTATAACTTTAGTCTGTGTGGAATGCCAGGCCACCACCGTGGTTCGGATTCTACGTTAAACTGTAGGTCCTCCATTTCATCTCACAATCACCCTACCATTACACATTAGCGTAAGTGCGTATAACCCGAACGGGTAGTAAGACGTGGTGCTAATAATAATAATATAACTTTAGTCTATAAATTAAATTAAATCATGCATTTAATCTTGAATATGGGAAACATATTGACTTAATAAAATGCTATACATAAATGCTAAGTAAATATACGTTATTCTTTAAATTGAAAATGACACCTGGACACGGGACCTTTGGCTTAGTAAGCTAATGTTCTAACCACTGAGCTATCCAGGAGTCATTCCTTGCCGAGGGTCATTCTTCACTCATATTTTTAAACAAAGTCTGTGATGGACGTGCGGAAATTGTCAGCTACATAGATCTGATCAATTAATATCATGAGCTATCACTTATCAGATAACGCAGCCATTTTTGACTTGGAAGGGTTTAATGCTGCCAATAACACAATTACAATTTTACAAATGCATATATCATGATTTCTAAATATCTTCTAAATATTCTTTATTTCACAGATTATTGCTATTTCTAAAATTCAGGATAAATAATTTATCCTGTATCTCCCATAAAAATATTTGTAACTGTGAGCTTCAATTTCATGTCTCCCATCACATTCACTCTAATTGAAGAGTCTTGGATAGCCTGGCAATGATAAAACTGGATGACTTCTGCTATTGTCGTCATGCGAGTGGAGAAATATCAAAAACAACAATACAGTACGAAAGCATCCAAAATATTAACAAATGGGGGGAAAAAACAACATATTTTTGTAAAAATAAAAAAAGAATGAAAGGGTTATTTCATGTCACATCCCCTCTTTCACGCATGCTTCTTCCAGACATGTCGAAAACAATTGAACGATGTTTATGTGGATGCGTTGATACCAACATTGAAACTCAAAAGAGGATGTGGAGAGGGCTGGTTATTTGTGTGTTATCAGACATAGAGGGTAGAATGATGGTGGTTTGGGGAAGTCCACGTGCCAAAGAATACACTATAGATTTTCTAAAATATATATATATATATATATGCGTTGAAAGCATATGGCATTTGATGGCATTGGAATATGAAGTGAAGATGAACAAACCTCACTAAAATATGTTTCATTTAAATTCTGCCAATTTCAGTGACAAGAAAAAATATACTGCCTATAAATGGAAATGTTTGAATATTCAATTTCAACAATAATATTTAACGTCTAGATGAGGTTAATACTGTTGGTAACACACATAAATAGAAATTTTAAAAATATTAATACATATTTGGCTATATTTTATAATGATACAAAAATGTTAATTGTTTGCTAACATCTGATTTTTCTGTGAATAAAGCTTATAATTACTATATTTCACTATCATTTTTTAAAGTAGTAGTAGTAAACATTCCAAACAGACCAGCAGAGATAAATACATTAAAATTCAAACGGAGTTAAAATGCATTCTGGTGACCTGGTGGTCTAGGGGTAAGGTGTCAGACTTCTATGCTGGCGGCCGGGGTTCAATCCTCGGTCCCGGCACAGATTTATCTGATTTCCAAACCTTTCCTTCACCTCTGACAAGATATCTTGTGAATGTGAGGAATGCCAGGCCTCCACCGTGGTTCGGATTCCACGTTAAACTGTAGGTCCTTCATTTCATCTCACAATCACCCTACCATTACACATTAGCGTAAGTGCGTATAACCCGAACGGGTAGTAAGACGCGGTGCTAATAATAATAATAATAAAATGCATTCGAACTACCACTGTCCATTTGTACCAAATATTACAAACAGTTACAATGAATACTATTATTATCTATCAATTACTAAGATACATTAAGTATAATTTATTTTTGTAAACATTTCAGCATAAAATAGAAACTTACAATTACTAACCATAGAGATGTAACTAGTTGAATATGAGCTTGTATAGTAAAAAACAGACTCGGTAAATCTAGAGTCAGCGCTGCTTATTCTAGAGAGTTGAACTTGTTCAAATTACTTATAGAAAACCAAAATTAACAACAAGATTTCCGATAAAGCAGTTTACAGACTAACCTTATCACTATTTCCAATAACATCATGTTAAATTTTCTAACTCCACTATGTATGAACCAAGACATATGCTATGTATTCTATATAGCATATTATGAATCATTGTGCTGGTTTGATTTTAATAAATATACGAGTGACAACAACATATCAGCTTTAAGGTAATTTGAGTGTGTCGCAAAGCTGCATCCTAAATATACTTAGATAATAAGTTCTTACATAATAGTTCATGATCTGTCTTGGGATTGGAACAGTTCGGGATAGTTAATTTTATAACACGACTTACATGAGTGGAAAAACCTTTAATTAAAGCCACCCTCAACATACCCGACCGAGATTCGATCCCACACCTCTCTATGACCGGCAAACCAGACAAGATTGATGTTTAGTCCTAGTTCTCTCAGATGCGCTAATAGTTTTATTATTAGATATTTTCTACATATATTAATTGAATTATCAAGCACGCACCAGTGTGCAACTAGTCTACGTGTAAAGCTTATTTGGTCTGGTTTGCCAGTGATGGGAAGGTCGGGACTCAAATCCTGGCAAGGTGTACTCAGAGTTTTTATCATAAATAGTTTCCCACAAGCAATTAAGGGTATATTTCCTCTGAATTATACCTTTATTATCACTACTACACTATCGTAATAGATATACAGACGTATAACCAGAAATGGAGACTAAGTGAAAATAAATATATTCTTGTGTCCGAATGTATTCCTTAAGCCTGTGATTCCCAAACTTTTGGAATGGCGTATCACCCCAACATTGTCCGTGATTTAAAATACCACTAAGATAATGCTGAATATCTACTATCTCGGTAAAGTTTTAATGGTGACCCACATACAGTACTGCTGTTTGAGCTTGGATCAGTGTTTCCACACCTATAACAACTGTGCAGATTTGTTTTACTTTTGTTTGGACTTAGTCGTAATATATTTATAGGATTTGATGAGGTCCTATATTTTTCCAACTTTAATGTGCTTGTTTTGCTTGTTCCTCACGGCGTATCACAAGGGATTATTGTAGGTACAACTGTTGGTACGTGTGCCACAGTTTATGAGCCGCTGCCTTAAGATATTGGAAGCCCACGGGGTGGTGGTGGTGTTGGTGGTGGTGGTATCCAGGACGTGGTAATGGTAGAATGCAATGGGGGTTGTTTTGCACAAGGGAGTTTCGCTTGCCCAATTTCTCTCCTCGGTAATGTGAGTGCATTTCATCTAGCCTACACTCCTCTCCCCGTTCCCTTAGATTAAGCCGTTAACCGCCCTTTTGTTGAATTTGGTAACCAAACAAATACTCAACTATTTGAAATACAAAGGTCACAGGTTCAAGGCTAATGACCAAGTTTATTTTTTTGTCCTAAATAACAAAACTACAATCTAATATTTACTTCCAATCCATCCATGTGTGTAAGAAAGATGAGTAGAGATCTTAAAGGGGAGTGAGTGTTGTTAGGGAATCCTAGGAGGCGGAAGGAAGGAAAGGAGACTAGTGCAAACAGGGAGAACTAGTAGTTATCTTCAAACCTACCGGTGCCTTGACTGAGCTAGTTCAGAGAGCACAGCAAACAAGGGCAGACCGGTGGCTTGGCGTGGCGGCAACACTTCAAAGTGACCGGTTAAGAGCAAATTAGAGTAGCCGACTCAGCAGGTGGGATGACGACCTGTCCAGCATGTGATGATGCATGTAACGTGGCATATGTGAGCGGGCGAGATCTAACTTTGCCTCTTCTTTGTAACCCCTCTTCCATCCTTTTCGTTATTTATTTTTTTTTAATCTATATATTTCTTTCGGTTTGTCTCTTCGGTTTTTTTCTTAACTAACTGGTTTCATCTTAGGTATACAATTTTATTCAAACATTATTGATATTAAAAAAAAATCCTGCGTGTCTTACTACCCTTCTAGAATATACGTATTTTACTTGAGTTAATTGGATAGGGATGTAGAAGATAAAATGTACAATGAATGTACAAACAAGTATTTACATGGAACTAGAGACGTATACCTTTTTAAGAAAAAAAACACATTATACTCAGCCGGGATTCAAACTCCAAACTCTTCATCACTCTCTAACCAGACTGGATGATCATGACTTAAGGTGGGAAGGTGGGAATGTTAGTTAAGAGGAGTATTTTTACAGTTCTTATAAAAAAAAAATTCAACAAAATTTAATCCATATTTTCTCCAAACGTATTACAGTTGGACCACGTATTTTTTTTTAATAACTGGCGTTTAAAAGGGTATCGTTAATCCCACACTACAGTTGGGCCACGAGTTCCTTCTTGAGAACTGTAAAAAAGGTGTACTTGTGTACTTACTCGGACCCGGCTGTTGTGCTTCAATTAGGATGGTTGTAAATGTTTTCTCAAAGTGAGCAAAAAATAGCAAGTGATGGATAGTAATACTCAATAAAATGCTAAGCTAATCCAATCTAGCCTAACCTAGCTTAGCCTAACCTAAACAAGCCTAACCTAATATAAATCAAAAATAGTTGTGGGTCTAAATTCACATATACCCTCATATCTATTATCTTTTATAGTCCTCTTGCCCAGTGAAAGTAACCAAACTAAGCCATGACGATACTCCTTCTAGTCGGTGACCGTGGCCCAACTAAGTTATAATGATAACCCTCCTGGTCAGTGATTGTGGCCCAACTAAGTTATAAACCTTTGGGACAAAGGGTTCCGTGGCCCAAATGTTATGCACCGATCTCTCCAGTAGAAACATTGTGACTGTTTTTTAATATATATCAAGGGTATCCTAGAATTTGATATCAACTTTTCTCTCTTCATTTAATAAAATGCGAATATGGACATGTCATGACAAATATTCAAGAACT
The DNA here is from genome assembly GCA_039000515.1 of Timema cristinae. NCBI lineage: Eukaryota > Metazoa > Arthropoda > Insecta > Phasmatodea > Timematidae > Timema > Timema cristinae. The sequence goes on from JBCFYV010009882.1 coordinate 49,995,107, forward strand.
GTTGAGATTACTATGTTTACATCTCAGTCAGGTGTATTGATGGTGGGGTTTCCTAAAGGGTTTATCTCTCTCAATGCAAATGCAGGTACACTTCCTCTAAATTCAATCCTATTTACCCCTATCTCATTAGCGCAATTAGTACATGAGTGAGATATGGTTTATTTCTATCGCAGTTATAGTTACTTTTTCCCCATGCGAGTTTCATTCAAGTACAGTTTCACCTATGTACTTTCAATTACAATCTAAGTAATAACAGGACGAAATAAACTTTGGTGGGAATAAATCATAGCGAGAAGTTTTTTGCCACGTTTCACTATTCATTCGGCTTACATGCGTACTGTATTTACTGATTACGCTAATGTGTTAAGGATAAAGAAGGTTGAAGTTAGTGGAAGTGCACCCATATTTTCTTTACGGGAGAGTGGTAAAAACATTTATGACAAAACACTCTCTACACCCGAATAGACCCCGACCTACTTATCATCAGCAGTTCAGTATATTACTAGAGTGATGCCTTAGACTATTCGACCACTGAAGCGAGATATTTCAAATTAATTTGATTTAGACCCATTGGTTAATTTATAGGTTCTTTTTTACGTTTTTGGATTATCAAAGATTCAAGTTTGCCTAAATTAGATGGCTCTTATAGGGCCTATAGTCTTAATAGGCCCTATATTCACAGTTACTTAAATTTTTTTTGTAGTGGTTTAAAACATACACTTTCTAAGCACATGACTTACAATATAACTTAATCTAATATGGTTAGATATAAAATCCGACGCCTTAGCTACTGTAAGTTTGTACTGTGTCTGCCTAATGAACAAAGGTCCCGTGTCCGATTCCCGGCATGGCCGAAAAATTTTTATCTGATGAAATGTGGGTTTACCCTTTCACATTGATAAATTAACAGCCAGGGACTGAATTGTGTGCCTGTACTAATATTTAGTTAGATTATAAGGCATATGAAGCAACGACAGGCCCATCAAGCTGGTTGTGGAAAAAATCAATACATGGCGTGAATAAAAACTTACCCAATCTATAGGCTGGAAACGTTAATGGATCTAAAAGTAAACCTTAAAACTACACACTATCTCTAACGTATAAATATTTACTAATTGGATTGTAGGACGAATCCGTTCAGAAATAATTTATATCTTCTTTAAGTATTACTCTGAACTGAATCCTGTTATTCTAGGCTCATTTGAATAATAACCACTAATACCACTTATCCACTCAGAGCGTAAGAGTTACGGTACCTTTTTTTTTTCTGACTTGCCCATCCAGCTTACTCTAAAAATCACTTCCCACATCCATGTAAAAACCGTTTTGTAGTGAATAAACTTTTATATATTACTTTATCATATAGAGAAATTTAGCTATCAATAACAGTTTAAACTTCGATATTATAATGAATTTTGAAGTTTTATATTATGTTCCCAAACCTAAAAAAAAAACAAAAAATGGATTCTATAATCCTATCTATGGCCGAAACGTTTTGATTGATTTCGTTCAAACTTGATATTTAGATGTTACATCAAGGAACTTTTTTTATTATTTTTACTATAGCCCTTAAATCTAGTGAAGCTTATTAATGAGTGATTTTTGAAAAAAATCATAATTTTCTAAAATGGCTTTGAGGATATAGTTGAAAAAATATATTAGGGGAGTGATTGACATAGAAAATATAATTATTATTACTAGCACCACGTCTTACTACCCATTCGGGTTATACGCACGGAAAATTTATTTATTTTTTATCTCGAAATATTTCGAAATGGCTCTAACTATTTTTTTTAAATTGATGTCTGGGTAGTGTTTTACATGGCTGATACAACATTATACTACATATTTTGGGGCAAATGTTCATTTAAAGTTCGTTTACTAACAGTTATTTTTTTATTATTATGAATTTTTCAAAGTTGTCTTTAATTTTTTTCATTTTGTTAAAATGGGTATCTTAGGATTGATTTACATTTTAAATAAAAATATATATATATATTAGTGTGTTTTTTTAAAAAAAGATCGATATAAGATTAGGTCATTGGTGAGTGATATTTGAAATATTTTCACAAAATAAAGTAGACTATTTAAGAACGTTTGTAAACTACTTTTACCCTGAATGGTAGCAGCCTTTTCTTGATATATTACTATTACACTATGACCATATCCTATTAGCAATACCCCCTTAGGTCGGCGCATGGTCTAAGGCAAGGGTCCCCAAGCTTATAGAACCGAGGACTACATTAGGATGTTTTAAGTACCAGGTGGGCCGCACCGAAAAAGAGACATACACTATTCTATAGTCAGTATTTATTAATGAATGCATATATATATATATATATATATATATATATATATATATATATATATATATATATATATATATATATATATATATATCTCATAACCATACTTATACATGAATAGATGTAAGTAAATATTCTCAAGATAAATAATAATGGAGAACAAACAAGCTAGATAAATATACATAATAATCTCTCTCTCTCTCTCTCTCTATCTATATATATATATATATGTCTGTCCAGAAAATAAAACCTACTTCCAGATGAGCTGGAAAACTGATATTTGGGAGAAAGGTAGAGGGATTACCCCATTAAATAATATAATCAAAAGAAAAGAAATTTCAAAATGGGGCTCCATAAATGGGGAGATGGGAGCTATAATTATTTTAAAAAACCTTTTAATATGATATATAAAATTAAAATTGATCAGGAAGGTAAAGGGAATACTCCACACAATCATTAAAGTCTGAAAACTTTACATTTTTAGATGGGACTCCAGGAAATATATGGGGAAGGAGAGAGGTGTTAAATATCATATTAACTACTAAGTGTAGTGTAAAATCTAAATTTGGCAGGCATTTCGAAAGACAAATCCAGATAAACAAATAAGTATTAAAATTTTAAATCTCTAAGGGGTAGTTGGACATTTAGGGGTAAGGATGAGAAGAGTTTTTGAAATTCCGAATTTAATAAAAACAGTTTCTTCTCGTTGTGATATAAATTCTTAAATTTGGAAGGGACCACTTAAAATAACTATTAAAGTCTCTGAACTTTAAATGGTACCCCGCAAAACAATATAAATCAAGGGGGGAATGGTGTAGGAAAAATACTATGGTGGGATGCAAAATTGAAATTTTCCAATCGGATTGATAGACCCCTCCAGATAACTAAAAGAATATACAATTTTTAAGAAATAATTGGAGAAATTACCAGGCAAAGGGAGTGGGGGCAAAAATTTCAAAACTAATACAAACAACTTATTTCTCGGGAGAAAAATGAAA